>JBBMOC010000008.1:2889581-3043074 GCA_037975185.1 Centropyge bicolor | reverse complement strand
GCTGATGAGAGCAGCGTTAGATGCAGCGAGACCACCTGGCTAGAGCACCACTGTTTGCAGCAAGAGCACCTGACAAAAGCACCATCCGTTTGCAGAGAGACCACCTGACAAGAGCACTGGCCGTTTGCAGAGAGAGAGCACCTGACAAAAGCACCAGCCATTTTGCAGCGAGACCACTTAAGACCACTTACCGTCCGCAGAGAGAGAGCACCTGACAAAAGCACTGGCCATTTGCAGAAAGGCCACCTGACTAGAGCAGCATCCGTTTGGAGAGAGCACCTGACAAAAGCACCAGCCGTTTGCAGCAAGACCACGCTGACTTGAGCAGCATTGATTGCAAAGAGACAAGGCTGACTTGAACAGCATTGGAAGCAAAGAGAAAAGGCTGACTAGAGCAGCACTGAATGCAAAAAGGCAGCTGACGAAGCATCATCGTTTGCATAGAGACCACCTGACAAGAGCACTGATCACTTTGTTCTTTCCTTTCGTTGAATGTGTCCCACTCTCGTTTAATTTGTCATTCCATTGTTTTTTCCCCTTCTGTTCTCCTGGGTACGGTCTTCATGTAAACATGTTCGGTGTTTTCTTGTGTCCATTACACGTTCTTCCATGTGTTATATTTGCTCCTCTTTTCACAGACATTTGAATGGAATCCATATTTTAAACATCCAAGAGACGTTTTTTCCTTTGCACAAACTTGATTCCATTTGCAATTCGCTTGTCCATGAACTTTCCACGTTTGAATCCAATGGTTGATTGCACGACGACTCTCAATCTCTGAGCTCTTCACTGTCCAGTCTCACCAAACACATGGGGCTGTCGAGAAACAAACAGACAAAAGCATCCACAAAGCAAACAGAGCAGCAGATGGGCCAACATCCTAACCCTCACAGCCAAACAAAATCAAAATTCACAATTGAAGAAAATACAAAAAACCCTAGTCACTAGACATTAGTCTCTAGATTTACCTGAGGGGACACCAATAATGACCCCACTGTTTTTGACAGACATAAATAATACTGTGTGTTACCTTGTGTTTGTAGATCATCCTGAAAAAAGAAAGGAAAAAAAAAAACAAAGAAAACAAGCAATATGGATACAAAAATTTTAGACCAACAAAATACTTACTGGATCCCCCTGAAAATAAAAACCTTTTACAGCTACCCAAACTCAAAATTCACAATTGAAGGAAATAAAAACGTAATGATCATAGATCTATTTGAAGGAAATAACAACCAGAAAAATAATAAAATAAAAAAATACTCACGGTTGTAGATCTTCCTGGAGAAAAAAAAGGGTTAATACACTAATGTCGATACAAAGCAGGCAATCGAGCACAAAACCCAAACAACAACAACTGGATTGACCGCATAACCAAAAACCAGACCAACCATCTGACCGACAAAAGCATCAATAGAGCAACTAACCGAGCGGCAGACGGGCCGACCAACAAACAGACTGTCAAAAGCCTCAATAGAGCAACTAACCGAGCGGCAGACGGGCCGACCAACAAAACAGACTGGCAAAACCATCGGCAGAGCAAAAGCGAATGGGCCGACCAACAAGCTCAAAACATCCCGACCCACAGACCATGTATGAGACAGGTATGAGACTCACGGCCAAGCAAAACCAAAATTCTTAATTTAAGAAAATAAGACATTGTTGTCGCTTGTGTTTTTAAGATCATCCTGAAAAAAAGATCAGTTATTGCAACAGTATTTATTCAAACATTTTAGACAGGCTGAAATGACACAACAAAATCAAACATCAGACCTCAAGAAAACACAAATGGCATTGCCTGTTTAAATATTTAAACAGAATAAATCTACAGAAACAGAAAGGTTAGGGTTAGAGTTAGTACACAAATATCAATTAAACAGTTAAATATACACATGAATATGGGAAAAAACAAGACTTAAGCACAGAAGGGTTAAGGTTAGATTTGTTAGACCAATATTGATCCAACTGCTGAAGATAGACCTAAAAAACACACTTGTGTTTCTAAATCGTCCTGAAAAAAAGACCAGTTATTGCAACAATAATGATACAAACACTTTAACTGGCTGAAATGACAAAGTCAAACAAAATCAAACATCAGACCTGAAGAAAACACAAATGACATCGCATGTTAACATATTTGAGCAGACAGATAAATATACAGGGGGGGAAAAAACAACATTAAAAAAAAGGAAGGACAGAAAGGTTAGGGTTAGGGTTATTACACAAATATCAAATAAACTGTTAGACAGACTGAAATAACACTTGTTTGTAGATTGTCCTGAAAAAAAAAAGCAGTTATGACAACAATATTTATTCAAACACTTCAACTTAAATGAAACTCAAAGTCAAACAAAATCAAACATCACAGCTCAAGAAAACACAAATGTCATTGTCTGTTGAAATAATTAAACAGATACATTTACGGAAACAGAAAGGTTAGGGTTAGAGTTAGTACACAAATATCAATTAAACTGTTAAATATACACATGAATATGGGAAAAAACAAAACTTAAGCACAGAAGGGTTAAGGTTAGGGTTAAGGTTGTTAGACCAATATTGATCCAACTGCTGAAGATAGACCTAAAAAACACACTTGTGTTTCTAAATCGTCCTGAAAAAAAGACCAGTTATAGCAACAATACTGATTCAAACATTTTAACTGGCTGAAATGACACAAAGTCAAACAGAATCAAACATCAGGGCTCAAGAAAACACAAATGACATTGCATGTTAACATATTTGAGCAGACAGATAAATATACAGGGGGAAAAAAACAACATTTAAAAAAAAAAACAGGTTAGGGTTAGGGTCATTACACAACTATCAATTAAACTGTTAGAGACAGACTGAAATAACACTTTTGTTTGTAGATTGTCCTGAAAAAAAAAGAGCAGTTATGACAACAATATTTATTCAAACACTTCAACTTAAATGAAACTCAAAGTCAAACAAAATCAAACATCACAGCTCAAGAAAACACAAATGTCATTGTCTGTTGAAATAATTAAAGAGACACATGAATAAAGGAAAAAAACACAGAAAAACTTGAGCACAAAATAGTTAAGGTTGTTAGACCAATATTGATCCAACTGCTGAAGATAGACCTAAAAAACACACTTGTGTTTCTAGATCGTCCTGAAAAAAAGACCAGTTATTGCAACAATACTGATTCAAACACTGTGTGTGTCATTTCAGCCTGTTAAAGTCAAACAAAATCAAACATTAGAAAACACAAATGACATTGCATGGCAACATATTTGAGCAGACGGATATCGATAGATATAGGGAAAAAACAACATTCAAAAAACCAACAGAAGGACAGAAAGGTTAGGGTTAGGTAAGGTGAAGTGATTACACAAATATCAATTAAACTGTTAGAGACAAACTGACATAACACTTTTGTTTGTAGATCAACCTAAAAAAAACAAAACAAGAACATCCAGAAAAGCCAAGAGACAAAATTGCCGTTCCTGTTGATAGAGCACCCTGAAAAGAACACAAAACAAAACAATTATTGCAACCATACTGATTCAAACAGAAGCAAATACATTATTACTACTTTGGTATGTAGGTGGGTTGACAAACGCATTTTAAAAATTACACTTACTGTTTGTTGATGTACTTGAACAATGAACAGTTATTGCACCAAGAAGTATCCAACCTGGTGGGACTGACAGACAGAAACTACACTTACTGTTTGTAGATCATTGTACATATGTGGATAGACATAGATGGACAGATGATTTGATCAACAGGAGAACATAAAGTACAGATACAGCATCAATGTAAATCAAGGCTGGCAAAGGCAAAAAAAAAAAAACATGACATAACCCACATTGCTAAATTATCACAAACCACCCCCCTTCTTTCATTCACAAGCAGCTGTTTGTTGAAAAAAAAAATGGGGCTGCTGCAGGACTCCATGAAATGAGAAGTTAATTTCCCCTCCGAAAATTACTCCCTGGAAAGTAGTGTATTGGTTAAATGCTGCACAAGTAGGCAGGACTAACATCTCCAGCCAATAAAACCCATCACAAACATTTTGAACAAAATCCCAGTGTTTCCATTGGTTGATTTACTGTACATCAGGGGAGGAAAATCCAAGCAAAACATCCATTACTTCAAAGCAGGGACATAATTTCCATGTCACACATGTAGATGTACATCTTCCTTATTATATGCATATTAAATGACACAAATATAGGCCCCAAACAACACTGCAGCTACAAGGCCAGGCCAAGGCCTACCAAGGCAGTGAGCATAACATGAACACCATTCAACAAGGCCAGAGGCCTACCAACAAGAACCAGCACAATCAGGCAACACAATACAAACAAACACATCATACAAAGCAAAAAAAGATACTGCATAAAGAGTGACTTGCACTTAGTTTCTCCACTTACCCATGCACCAATCTGTTCTCTGCTGGTTGAAAATAAGGGAAAGCTGCCTCACTTTAGCTGCTGCATGACGCCATTTTCCCTCCAGAAGTTACTCCCTGGAAAGCAGTGTATTGGTTAAATGCTGCACAAGTAGGTGGGACTAACATTTCCAGCCAATAAAACCATCACAAACATTTTGAACAAAAGCCCAGTGTTCCCATAGGCTGATTTACAGGCCCAATCTTTAAATCTTGCTTCAACAGGAAGTGCCCCCATTTAGGAATCAAAGATATCATTTATACAGGTCATTTAGTACTACAAATATTGCATCAATGTTGATTTAAAGCTACCAAAAAACCCATATTGTTCAAGTATCAGAGACAAATAGAGAAAGACAGTTTAAGACATGTAGTGGTCAATCCATAGGCCTGTACACCAGGGGATGAAAATCCAAGCAAAACATCCATTACTTCAAAGCAGGGACATACTTTCCATGTCACACATATAGATGTCCATCATCCTTATCATTTGCAAACTAAATAACACAAATATAGGCCGAAACAACATTGCAGCTACAAGGCCAGGGCAAGGCCTACCAAGGCAGTGAGCATAACACAAACACCATTCAACAAGGCCAAAGGGTCAACCAACAAGAACCAGAACAATCAGGCAACACAATACAAACAAACACACCATACAAAGCAAAAAAAAAGATATTGTATAAAGAGTGACTTGCGCTTAGTTTCTCCACTTACCCATGCATACCGATCTGTTCTCTGCAGGTTGAAAATGGAGGAAAGCTGGTTGGCTGACTTTAACTGCTGCGTGATGTCATTTTCCCTCCAGAAGTTAAAGCAGTGGAAAGTGGTGTATTGGTTAAATGCTGCACAAGTAGGCGGGACTAACATCTCCAGCCAATAAAACCATAGCAAACATTTTGAACAAAATCCCAGTGTTCCCATTGGCTAATTTACCTGCCCCACCTTTAATTCCTGTTTCAACCTCAACCACACAAGACGCTAATTTAACTGCTCAGATGGCTGATTCTAATAGAGCTGTGAACTAAAAATACGAATTTAGCGCAGATAATCCTGTCATGTTGATAAAACTAATTAGTTCAAACATCCATGCGTCAACTCTTTCGACCAATAGGAATCGCCGTTTTGTACCATGTGTCCAAATACGAATGTGGAATCTACCTCTGCCGCAACTTTTCATTTAAAACAGGTTTCTTCAGTGTGCTCGGCTTTTTCAGCTCCTCACAAGCACAAGAAGTTAGCGAATCATTATTTCTCTAGTCGATTTAACAGTAACTATGACTCAGGAGCAGGACAACGGGAGGGAGAAAGAAAAGCAAAGAGACAAGGAGAAATAGAAGGAGAAACATTGCGACCATCCCATATCCTGATCATAGGGTGAGAAGCTTTCACCTGTTATCTAATACTTATATTTCTGTAACGTAGCCAGCTGTAGTTCAACTAGGGTTGCCACCTTCAAGACATGAAAAGAAAATATGCCCACCACGGACCTGACTCTAAAGGGAAGGGGTGATTTTATTTTATGCCAGAGGTCAGTCAAGAGGTGGTCAAGAAAGCATTTAGTCATACTTAAAGCTTTTAAGTGCTTTATTAACAATGAACTTTGTTGCAAAAAAGTTGAACTGAATAGGCTGAATAGACTGAACTAGACTATATGAGCTTATTTATATGTAGAAAATTGCATGTGCACACATGCACAATCAAATAAATTAAGAATGCAATACATTTGTGTGTAGTGTGCATAGTGTGCAAGACTTTTTGTCTTGTTTTGTGTCGGTGTTGTGTCGGGGCTAGCCATTTTTAAAATGCGCGGGTAGCAGTGCAGGAGCGCAGCAGGTCCTCTTGGGGTCCCCGGCACAAAGATCTTGCTGGCCTTAATGTTTCCTGTGTTTTATTTAGGTCATCATTGTTAAATTTAGTGTTGAAGTGTGTGTGTGACAAACATGTGAATGGGGCATTTATGAAAATACGGGACAAATCGCGTCCCGTATTGGTTCAAAAACGGGACGCAACATTTAATTCTCAAATAACGGGCAATTTCGTATTTTACGGGACGAGTGGCAACCCTAATTACAACCAACATTATATTGTCACCTCAATCACCAGGTGAAGTTCATGACACCTGCCATGTGGTTTTGCTCTTATTCCTAAATAACTTCATCATAATGGTGACATCGATAAAGACACACAGTGGACCACAGATTCTCGTTTCCCAGAATAAACAGCAAAGACTTCTGTTTTCCAGCCAAATTCAGACAGTTTCTATTTTCACTTCGGTCACCTGCGCTCGCTCGCACCACTTTGGTTGCTACCATTAGCTTCGCAGCAGGGGTGTGTGTGGTTTTGTACGATTATAATACTTACGCTTAATTCAATATATGAAGCAATTTATTGTTAGTTGATTTAATATCTACAATAAGTATTTATATTTTCTAATAATCGGAGCTAACAAGCCTTAGTAAGCCATTTCTAACTTTTTTAAAAGTGACCCCACCCTGCTCTGTGGTCTCGTCTTTAACCGGAAGTGTCTGTGTTTACAGCGCAGCTTTCGCTCCACGTTAGCATCGTTCATTTGACAAGAAGTGACCAGGGATTTGTTTTGTGCTTTTGTAACTAACAGCTTGACCATTTTGAAAAATCCCTCGGTCCATTTTGCGCCACATCGCCATTAGCATGATTGTCTGGGGGCGAGAGAGCTGCCGATAGTCGTAGCAATGACAAGCTGGCTAACGTAGCACCGAGGTTAGCAGCACAAGCTAACTTCTCACACAGCAGCTCGGCACAGAGAAACAGGTATCCCTATGTCAACAAGCGGTTGTCGTCATATTTGCATGTTTAACCACTGACAGCATTGCATTGCCTTGCATTTTACACCCTCTTTTCCCCCTCCAGGTCCCGAAAGAAGCTCCGGCCATGGGTGCGGAGAGCAGCGCGGTGCGGAGCTGCACCCTGGAGGAGCCGCTCCTGACCCTGCCCTCCGGACTCACCATGTACTCGGCGATGCTCCAGGATGGAAAGCCCGCTTCCGTGTTTGTTCACAAGCGAGGGAATGAGGATAAAGTCAACAAAGCTGCCAAGGTAATCACACTGAAGTCTGACACCTTATCAAAGTAGTATAGATGGAAAGTGTCTTGGCCAGCCCACGTGGACTTACTAGATAGACAAGTCTGTGTTGTCATTATACTGGAAACAAACAGCTTTATCACTTCTTTCATCTGTCAGTTGAAGTATAAGGGTGTAGTTGTCAGAGACAATTGCTGGGTAATTGGACTGCAATATAGTTTGTGCTGTCTTCCTGCTTACACAAAGTAGTTTGTACATCTATAGAACCACTGCCACCAAAATATGCCTTTGTTTATCATTGACAACAGTTTGTGCTTGACGGTGACTCAGTGTCCCTTGACACTGTTTAAGCTTAGCAATTATCCCAGACACTATAAAGACCATAGGAATCAGAACTGCAAAAGTGGAGACTTAAACTGGCCCTAAACCTTTTTGTCCCCTTTGTTATCTCTGAATATGAACCATTGTCTGCTTGCAACCCCTTATCACAGGATGCATGTTTGAATTGTGAGAAACTCAAATTGCATTTTTCTTAGAAAATTTCACTTCAATTTCACACAGAGCTTTTAAAAGCCTGAAGAAATAAGGTTGTAGTTCTCTAAGGCAAATGTTGGGTAAGTGGAATGCAGCATAATCTGTGCAGTCATCCTTCCTGCTCAGACAGAGTACTCTACCCTTCTACAGAACCACTGTTGCCACAATATGTATTAATGTTTTCTATTGAGGGCAGTGTGTGTTTAATTGAAGTTGCTACTTAGTGGATTTAGCTTTGATAGTGCATAATCAGTTCCTGCTTGTGGATTTTCCATCAGCATGACATTCACCTTTTATAGGGAATAAGAAAATACTTTAATTTCCTGCAGCACCTGAAGACCTTGAGGCATCCATGTCTGCTGCGCTTCCTGTCCTGCTCAGTGCAGGATGGTGGCATTCACCTGGTGACGGAGCGTGTGCAGCCCCTGGAGCTGCTGCTGGACAGCCTCTCCCCAGAGGAAATCTGCGCTGGAATTTACGACCTCCTGCAGGCTCTTGTCTTTCTGCACGAGCGGGTGAGCAAAAAGAAGCATGGAGGAGTGCAGGTGTATGAGACAATGAAAAACAAGTTGTCCTAGAGGCATCTTTATAGAAAGTAACTGCTGATGTGTCGTTAAATGTTTCACAGTAGTCGTGGGCTGTTTGGTGTCTGTCTGTCATTTTGTTCTGTATTAAGCAGACAAGCATAATTTACTAACCTGTCTTCTTAACCCCCAGGGAAAATCAAGCCACAACAACGTCTGCATTTCATCTGTATTTGTCAGTGAAGATGGTCATTGGAAACTGGGAGGTATGGAGAGTGTCTGCAAGTTCTCTGAAGCAACACCTGAGGTAAGTGATTGAATAAAAATCTTTCCAAGATGCAGTCTCTCTGTGTGTCATTTTGTCTTTCTAAAAGTCAAACATGTGAAAACTTAGTCTATCAGTTTTATGTTTTGATTTTCAATTTTTGTCGATTCCTCAGTTTCTCACAAGCATTCAGAATGTGAGAGAGGCCAGCTGTGTTCCACCAGAAGAGCTGGTAAGCAGATCAAAGGCCATGCCAGAAAAATGGAAGAACTTTCCTCTTTTGTCCACAAGTTCTCATGAAACATGTTGTTGACAGGTTGAGGGCTTTAAAATGCTTCCAGAGAAAAATGCTCACTCTAGGGACTGTTACTCTTTTGGAATGATGATGGAAACCCTCATCTCTCTCCTGAATGGCTACGGTGAGTAGAGAGTGATGGTTTTGTTTTTTTGGTTACAGCTATGTTTACCTCAACTGTACTTTCTCTTACACTTGTTCATCCTTCTCTTTCCTCTGTTGTTTCCAGTGTCACAGGAGCTGTCTGACAGTCTGAAGGAAACCCTGCAGGCGGGCCTGCTGAACTCTGACCCTTTGTCTCGAGCTCCACTCAGCTCCCTGCTGACTCATGACTTTTTCAGGTTAAATGCGGTTATGTTTGTTTTTGCTGATATTGGTACATAATTAAAATGATTTGTTTTCTAACACACTATGTATTTTTCTATGAACAGGAATGACTTTCTGGAAGTGATGAATTTTCTGAAGAGCCTCACCTTGAAGACAGAAGAAGAGAAGAATGAATTCTTTAAGTGAGAAACGATATGGTCTTTTTATTCACTCTGCTCTCTTCTTATTATGTTCATGCCAAACAGAGTATAATGTATGTGTTGTTTTCCAAGGCAGTCCACACTTTTCAATCTTTAGTTCCTTAACGTGCTCATGTGTGTGTTTTTGCGTAGATTTCTTCTAGACCGGGTCCAGAGTCTCCCTGAAGAGCTAATAGCTGCACGCCTTGTCCCCAAACTCCTCAACTCCCTGGTTTTTGCAGAAACCATGGCTGTCAAAAGCTTCCTGCCTCATCTTCTAAGGCCAAAGAAGGGTGAGATGGCTCTCTTGCTGCTAATAATAACTCAGATCCTTTAATCTCCTATCAAAGAGAAAGAAGTGTATTGCAGAAACTGTAAGTAGTTGTTGCTAATGTTCTTCTTCTTTATGTCATCTTTGTGAACAGATTCCAGTGGTGGTGGTAGCTGTGAAGAATGCCTGCTGTCTGTGTCCCTTTACCGTAAGCATGTGATTCCTCAGATTCTCAAGCTCTTCAAGGTCAACGAGGAACACGTTCGGATCGTGTTGCTGGCTCACATCCACATCTACGCCGAGTTCTTCTCCCTCGATGAACTCAAAAACCAGATCCTACCTCAGGTGGAGTTTTTACAGATGACAAGAATTTTAACTTTGATATGGGTATTAAACACTGTGCTAGGTTTAAAGAAATCTGTACTCTTATTCATTTCTTGGATGAGAGTTAGATGAGAAGATCGATACCACTCATGTCTGAGCATTATCTATGGAGCTAGAGCCAAGAAGAGATTAGATTAGATTATTGTAGTATAATGACTGGAAACCGGGGAAATGGCATAGATTCCTTGAAGAAAAAAAAACAGTTGAATTATTCCTTTAGTATCTAAAAATGGATTTTGATATACAAGTTGTCCGGAACAAGCAGAATGTGACATGTGCTTGCTTTTTTAATCTTTAATTTGTTATGAAAAAAGTTTTCTTTCATTTATTTCATTTCAAGTATGATGTGAATTGAATTATGTGTTTCTCTCAGTTACATAATATTGTTTTGTTTGTTCCTGGCTGCAGGTTTTGTTAGGAATGAGAGACACCAATGATTCTCTGGTAGCAATGACGCTGCAGAGTCTGGCAGTGTTGGTGCCCCTGCTGGGGGCTCAAGTGGTGGTTGGTGGAGAGAGAACCAAGGTCTTTAAACGCACCACACCCAACTTCACCAAGTCTACAGAGGTCACCCCTGAAAGTAAGCAATACTGAACTAATGATGACACTAATAGTTAAAGCTGCTGTGTTGGTAATGTTCATATTCAGTTATGTACTTACGGTATTGTATAAATGAATTAGAGAAGAGCATTGTACAAATTCTGCTGTGGATTCCTCATCCCAAATTCATGAAAGCTTACTAGTCTATGATCTTGCCTCTTATCGAGATATTAAGAACAGTTGGCAGTAAAAAACAAAACCAGACAAGAATTATAACAATAATAATAAGGTCTGTACACATGTTTTGAGAAGTGATTTTATTAAGACTGTTGAGGCTCCTCAGGTGACACTTTTTTTAGTCTTTAATGAGGGACAGATGGGATTTTTTTCCTCCATTTTGCATTATGGCACAATTCTGTCAGTTAAGGCAGAACAAGTAGGGTCAACCTGAGAGGACTGACTTTAGGAGGAAGCATGGCAGCAGTGTTTGAGATAAGCTGAAGGCATGAAGTAGTACCAGACTGTACTGACAGTCTGTCAAGGTTCAAGAAGCAGTTTTATTGAGTGCATCAGTGCATCTAGAAAATCTGACTTTTAAATGTGCTTTGCATCTGCTGTAGCTTCACCTGTCCATATAGTTGGAGGCTCCCACCCTCAGCTGGCCCAGCCTTCCAAAGTCTTGAATTTGTTCCCCAGACCGTCAGGGACTGAAGGCCTAGTCCTGGGACACATGGACAGCTTAGCAGATAGTAGAGAGACTCCAAGAAGTTACCCTGTGGCATCAAAATCAGGTATGACCCCACCCCCACACTAATACTTTTATCATTTCTGTTTGATGTTCTTGTGCCTGAAGCTCAGTCTGTCTGTGACTTGTTTCAGATGCCAGTCGGCAGATGTCTCTACCATTGAACGGCTTTCAACAGGACCAGGAGATGGAGCCACTGTCTTACAGCCCAGAGCAGGCTGACAGACTAGAAGGCCCAGTGGAAGACTGGCCTGACTGGAGCGACCCTGAAGAGAGTGAGAACAGAGAAGGTCAGTCGGTCCAGATCCACATTCAGGCCTCAGAGAGAGAAGATCCAGTCGACAGCAGGCTGCCGCTCTCACACCCGAACATGGAGGAGGAGCCGTGGGACGACTTCGAGGACACTGAACCTACGTCGGACCTCTCCCCTACGGCTCCTTTATCAGACCCAGTTATACTCCCACCACCCAGAGGGGGCACTGCTACATCTGTAAAATATCCTCCGGAAACACTGAGACTGGGTTTGTCCAAACCCCTCAAACTGACGTCAACGCTGCGACAATCCACTCAGAGCAAGACCACTTCCTCGTGGGACGATGGCTGGGCACAAGAAGAGAGAGACTCAGAGAAATCACACAACCCATTACACCCCAAGCCTAAACCTGCAGTGCCACAAAAGAATGGCGGGACAGGAAGTCTGGGGGAGGAGTTCACCATTAAGGTGAAGAAAAAGATAGAGCAAGACCCAGAGCTGGACTTGTTTGCAGACATGGTGCCGGACATCAAACTGTCCTCTCCAGCACTGCTGCCCCTGGATGAGAGCAGTGTGAGTGATACTGGAAACACTAAATCTCTGCAGGTTGACTCATCCATCGATACTGTAACACTCACTGCCAAGTTCGCAGCTGCCAACCTGACTGAGGTGAGTGAGAGTGTGTGTGTGTGGTGTGTAGGGTGGGTCATATTTTACTTCCTGGGATTTGGACTGGATCAGGTTTCTAAGTTGGAAAAAAGGGTAAATTAATATCCCCCAATACTGTTAGAATACAGACATGATAATGACCATTAGTGCCAGACTTGCTAAAATGAAAACACATTAAATATGTGGCTCCTAAACCTTTTTTTGTCCTTTGTGATCCCTCATTATGAACAACCCATCACAGGGTGCACCATTTCATTTTAGGAATTTTTAAAGGCCTGAAGAAATAAAACGATATAGTATTTTACAAGGTGCAGCAGGACTTTGAAGTGTGTAATGTCAAAATTTGATTAAATATATCTATTAGAAATACACATGCAGTTAACTAAGTGTTTGTACTCAGCTATATAATCCATGTTTAAAAGTCACCTCTTCTTGCCTATCAGTCAGTAATTGTTCCATTTTTCATTATTTCTTTTTCTCTCAAAGACTGAAACAGACGGCTGGGGAGATGGAGATGACCTGAACTGGGAGGATGAGAATGTCTGGTGATGACGTTTGATCTGTCGCCTTCATCTGTCGCAAAAGACTTGACCACTGGAAAACTCAATATCCTCAAGATGCACCATCTCAGACAGCCTCTAAGCTGGAAGTTACTCCACTTCTCATTTAACAGCATGATGCAGTAAGAATGATGGGATGAGACTTTTCTGTCCTATCCTGTTGTTTCTGGGCATTTATGATCAGGCTGTTCATTAAGATAACTTGCTTTTGTAATGGAAGGATTGGAAGATGGTGCAGGACTTGGACAATTGAAGCCATTCTTAATTTTTTTTGCCAACTGACAGTTACCTGGAGATGAATGAGGATCTTAATCAGAGATGAATGTCATCCTGCTATCATAGGCTTCTCTTTTTTTTTTTATGTGCCAACTTTACAACTGGCATGAAAATCAGTGTACTTTTTGGCAAGATGCAGTTTGTCCAAAATGTGTTGGTTTTGATTTACAGAAGGCTTCTTGCACTTTGAATGAATGTGAAATAGAAATGATATAATTTATTAGTAGCTTTTTGGTTGCTGGTGAAGTAAAGATTTTACTGGATCAAATATGTACCTGTTCTTTTTTCTAAGACTCTTTTATATTATTTAAGGTGACTGATAGCAGGACAAGCCGACTTAGTACACTAAGTTCTCTCAGCATCATTTTGATAACTGAGTTAGTGCTAAATAAAAGCAAATGAGCAATGGTTTGTATTCAAACAAGTTTAATAAACAATATCATCAATCAAGACTTACCACAGAAAGGTTTTAAAAGTGAACACCAACTTTACAGGCCCAGACTGTGATTAAATAGTTTTTCTGTACATAAAGTAAATAATCTGGGTTTAGAAAACAAACTTGAGCAGCTAGGTTGTGTGTCTGGCTGCGCTGATGTGGGTAATGAGTGTCTGCAGCTCCTGTAGTCTGGACTCCAGCCACTGTGGAGGTGGTGTGGTGGTGCTGGCTTTACAGTCAGTGAGAGCCTGAAGGGCTTTCAGAGCACTCTCAGCTGTCTGGATGTAGCGGCTGTACTCCTCCTCTGCACTGGTCTCCTGCCGAGCTCTCTTTGGACAGGGCTGCAAGAGGGAGGGAGAATCACAGGGAAATATCTGTTCGTGAATGAATTTAATGAAATTGAAAAGGAGTCAAGTTGGCCAATATCACAAACTTGCAGTCCTCATAGTTTGATTATTTCCAGGACTGCGTGAAAATATTAGACATTCAATGACATCAATGTGTTCTCAGACTTTTGGACTACAATTGGGCCATGGAAACCAAACTCACTGGAAATCATAATGTTCTAAAAAATGGACTTTAGCATTTTTTTTTCAACTTTAAGTATAAATACATTTATAAACTAAAAACAATGATCATTAATAATAACCTTGCTCACATTATGCCATGTACTGTACATGTGCTACATGTACACTAGGGGGTAGTGTTGCACTGACCAGTGACTACTGACAGTATAAATGTGAAGCAATGCTGTGCATGAGTATAATTCATGAAGCCTGTGAATGGAGTTTGAATTTAAGTTAATGGCACCACTAACCTCTGAGTCTGCAACAGCGTCAGCAGCCGGTCTGTTTGAAGCATTTTCTTTGTTCTTCTCCAGCCTCTCATTGTGCTCTTCAATAACTGGCGTCTGCAGCTTGAGTCTCTGTAGCCGCGACTCCACGTCCTCCTGTGCATTCACAGTCTAAAACAAAGCACAGACTTGTTCACATCCATCTGTTTTAATCCAGGTTGATCTTCATCGCAACATTCAGGCATCCATTACCTTGCTAAGGTAGTTCACCACCTTCGTCTTCGTGGCTTCTTCACACAAACTCTGGGAAATGACCTCTTCATGGTTTGTAATCTTAAATACCAAAAGGATGCATTAGGTTTATGACAAAGAGTACATGGGATTACACCTGAAACATTAATAAGACCTGTCAATTTGCTGCTGTACCTCTGCAAAGTGAGAAAAGGCCTCCAGGGCATGCTGATGGAGCAACCAGGATCTATCAGCCAGCAGGACTCCAAACAGGCTGCTCAGCCTCGGCAGAATTTGACTCTGAGAGACATAAAGGTGGGGGTAAAAGAAAATATTTCAGAATATGTTTACATTATAGACACTGTAAAAATCAAATCTCTTCAATGGTTCCATCTAATGATGAGAACTGATTTGTTTTTTTAGATAAATTATTCCTAAAGTCTATGAAATGTCAAAAAATATTTATTTATTATTTTTTATGAATTTAAGAGTGAGTTTGGTTTGTCAGCAGGATTAGAGATAAACTAGTGGCCCATTTTTCATTAAAGGGACATTCTAAGCATTCTAAGTGCTTTTCTGTATTTCACAACTCTATGTTAAGTAGAGTATAAGTATCTCCAGACATACTGTATAGTGGTGGTGCTTAGAGACTTGCATATCGCAGCAGAGCAGATTACTGGCCTTGGTGGAGGTCTGTGCTCGCCAAATGCCCGCCTGGTTTATAATAGTCTGGTTTCATTACCTGGCTCTCAGGAGGGATGAAGATCTTCCCCAGGGAAGAGAGGAACTCCAGAGCAGCCAGCAGCAGATGATCTGCACACTCCTGAGACACCACAGTATCCACACACAACAGAGCCTGGTCCACACAAACACACACACAGTCAACAAGTGACCTGCAATCCTGATCTGTTTCATGTGAACTGTGAAAACATACATATACTAACACTAACATACCTTCAGAATAACTTGATGTTGGATGTTTTTCACCAAATTGGCAGATATTGACAGGAGGAGCTGCAGAGTACACTGAAGCACAGGGTGGGTCTGCACCTGGAGTATGATGGGTTACAGTCATTTATAATAGCATTTACACTACATGTTTCTGTGTGTGTGTATTTGAACCTCACCTGGTCTGGACTCATTCGTAACCAGAGCTGTGTGATTATCCTCACTGCAGACAACACACACTGTTCCTCAGGGGATGACTGCCCCCGAACCACCGCTAGGAGGGACAACAGCACCATGTTCTGGAGGGAGGAGGGCTTTGTTAATACTACATTTATGCATTTTTTTCCCAGTTTAAATTTCCCCACCCTGCTTCCTTGCATTGTTTTCTTCACTGGACTTAATCATTTCTGGCACGAATTTGACTGATAGCAACTGGACAAAATGACTGTAACACCCTGACGCAGAAGGCGGACAGATCATGTATGGCCACTAAATCTAATCAAAAACATTCCACATTGTGTCTGTGAAGGCCTCACTCTCACTACATCTGAGTCAAACAGCAACACAACATGATAAAACATTAAAAAACCCCTGATGATGCAGTGCAATGAGTATTTTGCTGTTAAGGCGTCGAACGCAGTCACTGAATCTTAAAAACAAAAAATACACAGGCCACATAAGCCCCCATCACACACCTAAGGTATCTAAAAGGGACACATCTCTTCTGATGTTACTCTCTCTGGAGCAAACTGTTGCGTAAGGAGAGAAAACTGAGGAAAAACAAGGGGGATTTTATACATTTATTTTTTGGAAAATAACATTTTAATTGCTCATTTCTAGTTTTTTAAAGTGTATTTTTATCTACCTTCACTCGTCTTGACCGCAGTCTTTAAGTAAGTAAGTGAGTGAGTGAGTGCTTGAAAAACCTTCTAAAAACATCCACATGACATCAAAAGGGCAAGAAAGTGGTCACGCTCGCAAAGCTGTTTGACAAAAGTTTGGCTCTCACTTCAATAAGCACAGAGTTTACTCAAGGAAAGAGGTCACTCATAACAATCTTATCTGCTGTTTGTTGTCAACCACTGGAAGAAGCTTATCTTAATATCACGTGTTAAAATTTGGCATCTACCCACTCTCTTCTGTACACAAGGACAGAAACCATGTTGCAGCCTTGCCCTTGATGTTGAACTCAATATCACGGTCATTTTACTTAAATATATCTTCAGGGGTTTAATAGAGAGTAAATGCACATTAACACAATCTCGCAAGTGAGATAACATCTATGCAGAGTTTACATGATATAATATGAGATCTTTTTTACTCCTTATCTTACAAATTTGGGACTTGGCTTGTTTTGTCATGGCGTCTGACTCGAGCACAAAGTAGATTTTAACCCACCACTCATTCAAACAAGCAGCCTGGCCACTACAGTGACATTAACAAAAAAGTACTGACTGGTTAAGATGACTTGTGTCAGACAGATGGTTAAACTTCTGCAACAACTCATATTTGAGGTCGTCCTCACCACTTTGTCCACTTGTCCTAGTTTGTACCCTCCATTCTGCCAGTCGGTCAGAGCTTTCTGATTGAGGTCAATGATGTCTGTCTCTACACGGTGACGAGCATCTTGTGACAGAGCTCTGAGGAGGACGTGTCGCCACACTGGAAGGTTTTCCACATCAGAGGGTGGGAAATGCGCCACCAGCTCCATCTGGAAAAACAAACATTTTGCATTAATGAAGAATCCAGTTAAAATCAAGGTTATGATCTTGTACATTTCCTTGTGGTTCAGTGAGCATAAAAATGGTCATATGGCTGTCACTGGACTTTAACCCAAGCTGACGATCAAAAAAATATGAAATGAGGGGATATCTTTTGGAATAATGGCCCAGCCCCGTCCTGCATATAAAATGTAATCTTATTTAAGATAAGATATTCCTTTATTTATCTGTAAAATATTGCCCTCTTTAAATTTTTGGAACAAATATAAACGTGGAGCCCAGTGTCTCTAAATATTCTAGATTTGTGTTAAAGGACAGCCAACCCTTGTGGCAACAGATAGTACATAGAATGATTTTCAAAATATATATTCATTTTTTTGTCACTACTGGAACGGTTGGGTGGAAAACAAACACATGCAAGTCCACACAATTTACATTGTTTAAGTCACTCTTCTAATGTTTTTTCCATCTTTCATTTTGTTTAGCCTTAGCCCTTTCACTAATGCTCACTAATATTTACTGAACTATGGTAGCAGATGTGAGGACTGTTAAAAAGTAGATGCACTGACTGTCTTTGAGTTATCTGTGGGTTCAAAAAGTGTTCATTTCAGTTTCTAACACAGTGTCTAACCTGGTGGTTCGGTGTCATGAGAAAAACCATGCGTCTGAGCAGCAGGCCCAGGTGGAACGACTGGTAACACTCAGCAGTGCAAGCTTTCACCTACAGGATAAGAGAGGGAAGCAGGGAGGAGGTGAGGAACAGTGTGAGTGTCAGTGCGAAAGCTCAGGAGGAGTAAAATCACCAGGACATCAGGGCTGAAGAAAGGAGAAAAACTGAGGGAGAGGGACGTGCATGGAAATGAGTGGGATCCAGCTCAATCTGATGACGTAATGACGTAAGAGATTATGAAAAGGTGGCCCCAAGGTTCAACAACACCAATTGTCACCTCTGCTGGAGTGCCACAGAAAACAGGGAGGACCCCATACTAATAAATAACCCTACAGAGAGAGATTAAGGGGATTAAGAGTTATTTTAGAAAGTGGCAGGAAGAGGTCATAGACATGGAGAGACATCCATGACCTTGTGTCTATCAACAATGGAGAGAGGAAAGATTTCAGAGGTTGGGATGAGATTCTGTAAACTATGTCTGTAAAATGTAGCAAGTCAACAGTAAGAAGGTCTAAAGAGCATCTTTATAATTCATGTCTGAAAATTGGTTGTAAAGTACCATTTACTGTGACCTCTGTGTTTCAAATCAAGGTAAAACAAGACCACAATATGTATCTTCTCAACTGTATTGTGTGTTTTCATGGTCTTTACCCACCAGCTGAGCAATGAGGACGACATGATGTAGACAGAGTTCTGCTGTGCCATACCTGTTAGCAGAAAAGACAATAAAAAGGATTCAACATAATACAGACATAAAAGTGTAAAAAAAAATTTAAAATCCAAATGATACACGTGTACACACTCACCGTGCTGTAAAGCACCACACATCTGTTGCCAGCAGAGCGGTGTGAGTATCAGCCTGCAGAACAGCATCAACCAAACAACGCTCCTGGGAAAGAGAGATAAAGAAGAGGGGAAATCAGTGACAGGGAGTTGGAGGAGGGAAAAAACATACAGGCCAAATACAAAGTATCACAAAAGTTAACAGAAACAGAGAAAACGAAAGTGAAAGAATAACTTGCATTAAATGGGGGGAAATCCTGGACCAAAACAGAGCTAACAGCCAGATTGTGATTAGATAGCTAAAATATACAAGTTACTGAAACTAGAGTCCATGCCAATGTCTATTTCAGCTGCCTATGAGTGCAATGTTACTTTTATATTGGCATATTTTACACATGACTTCAGCAGTGCTGGGTTATATCCACTACTCTTACTACTACCTTTATGAAGGAAGCTCAAACTAAATTCCCATCCCCACTTTCTACTATGGAAAAATTGGACAAAGGCTTGATTTTGTGTCCAGTCAGAGAAGTAGGTCGAGATGATGCCAGAACCAAAACATACCTGATGGAACATAGTCAAAACATTATTACTATTTTGACTGATGCTGATACAGTGTATGTAGTTATGTGTGTAGACCTCACCAGCACATGGAAGTACGCTGGGGGAAGTGCAGCCACACTGGCACAGAGCTGCACACAGATGTGTTGATGCAGAGTGACCTGGACCTGGGCCTGACCCTTCATCATCACCCCTGGCAGCAACACCGGTACCTGACGCTCAGTACAACATCGCCTGAAACTAGTGAACAAGGCCTGGTAGAGAGGAAGCCTGGAGGCAGAGGGGAGGGAAAGAAACGTGAGAAGAATTTTAGGTATACTCACACATGAGCTTTAATACATAACACAATAGTATATTTTTCAAGACTGCTGAATGATTAACATACCCTCTTAAGTCTTACTAGTCTAATCAATCAATTAGTCTATTATTTCTGTCAATGTTCAAGCAAAAATGTCAAAGATGTGCCTGTTACAGCTTCTCAAATGGAACATTTTCTGATTTTCTTCATCATTAATGATAGTAAAGGAAGGTTTTAGAGTGTTAGTTGAATAAAAGAAGCAATCTGAAGATGTCACTTTGGGCTCTGGGAAATCGTGATTAGCATTTTTCACATTTTTTTGGCATGTGACCTAGGGTTATATACAGCTGATCCATTAAAGCACCAAATGTCTCAAAAATAGACCCATATTTTCTACCTGGGTGTCTCTTCAGAGAACTGGCTGCCAGTGTACCAGAGCTGCAGCACCTCCTCTGGTTGAGAGCTGAGCTGACCCAGGACCTTGACCAGCAAAAGACACTGAGGAAGCTCATGTTCAGGAGTTAACCCTGCAGACAAACAGCAACAACTGTTTATGTTTTCACATTTTAAATTGGTAGTACTGTTCCAAGGCCACAGTTTGAATCGCCACCACAAGACATCTATTATATCCTGTTACAATTAACACTTAAATAAAGCCTTTAAAGTATAGCACTGGCAAAACAGTGCACATTCATGGTACATATTGTAGACTTTATAGTATTAGACTGGGGAAAGTAATTGGTACACAGCTAATCACTCAAACATTTATAAAACAATGTCTCCACTGCAAAGGGAGACAGTAAAGTATCCATCAAGCCTGCCACAGTATCTGGGAAAATGGGCAAGTGGAGGACAAGCGTTAAACTCACGCAGGTCCTGCTGGAGGACAACTTGAGCGAAGGGCCTTAAAGGCAACAGTTGGAGCAGGAGGGCCTCCATGGGAACCAGGGCCGCTACATTCAGCTCCTCGGACAGAGCTGAGGGCAGTGTTGGAGCACATGTGCAGGGAGGGAATTTACTGAAAGACATCAGAACATATGTTTCTGCACTGCTCAATAACTGTCAATTTAAAAGATTTATCCTAGTCTCAATCTTTAAACCACAGCTAAACCATACATACCTGACGATCTGGAGGTAGAGTTGGTAGAAGCAGCTACAATTCTTTGTCAGAAAAAAACTGAATTCCTGTTCAAAGAATAAACAATGATGGGGTGTAAGTTCAGCTGATATGTATTCTGAAGTAGAGAATGAAACATGTAACAATGATGGCACAAGAAGGTTGTAAGAAGATCCTCATTTTTAGTACCTTTATGTAGTGAACCAAAGTGTTGGCAAAAAATCTGCACATCTTTGCAGATTTCTGGAACAGCTTGTATTCTGGGCTTTGTGTTGACTCCTTTAAAGAGGACAAAAGAGCATAAAGTTGGCAAAGATCAAGTCTACCTTTGACCTTACACTAATAAACCCATGTGAAAAATGGGGTACAAACACAGGAAAAAATCTCATCTAATCTCAATCATCAGCACTGTACAGTAAATACTAACTAGTACATAAATCTACAATCGTTGTGACGCTAGAAAGTTTAGGTACGAGATCAATAAATACTCTTTCAATAGTTCTGCATCTGTAAAACTTAAACCAACTATTAATAATACTTGATCTTTTTCTACACTCACTCAAAGCTTTCCTACCTGCAGACCAGCATGTTTGATCTGTTCGGCCAGCTCCACACTGTTGTTGAAGGAGGTCAACAGGTTGTCGCACAGGCTGTTGCTGATGTCACCGTGACGTAGATGTTCCTCCACCAATGACTGGTACCTCAGACTCTGTCTGAACAGAGTAAGGACTTTTTAAAAATATATCACTCAGCAACCAAATTAACTACTAGATTCATCCAACAAGTGGTTCATCTAGTATGACAGATGATTCATTAATAAAAACATCATTGTCTGCTGTACTGACTTGATGAGGAATTTCCATGTGTTTGCATGCAGTGCTATGTCCAGGTTGGAGATAATAGAGCAGATATCCAGCAGGCTGTGAATCACTAAAGGAGGTGAAAAATAACTTCAGTGAATTGAAAATTGTGTTGATGGTGTACAAGTACAACAATGGAAATGCTTTATAACAAGAGAGTGACAGTGAAAAAAAGGGGAACATAAGCAAACACACACCTGTCACAATATCAGAGACCTCCTCCTCTGAGGCGTTGCTGTCGAGGGAGATCCTGTCCAGCAGCTCCAGCAGACCCTTCTGGAGGGCGTAGGCCTCCTTGAAGAGTCCCTGCAGCAGGTCAGCCACCAGGGACAGACGGCCACAGTAAACCACCTCACTATCCTGAGGACAACATGAAGAGCATGCTTTAATTAATATACTATGTAGAAAATAATAAAGTAAAAAAGAAAGAATAACAAGGTCTTGTTATTAATAATAATAATAATAATAATGATAAATACATTACAGATTGAAAGTGGCTTCTGGTGAACTAAGCAGACCAACCTTGCAGTGCTGAAAGGTTTCCCTCAAGATTTTCAATACACAAGATGGTAATGAGCGGATAGCATCTAGGTCAGGTGCTTCCTCAAATGTGCCAGCGTGACGAACACAAGTGGACAGTGCATCAATAATCTGCACCATTGCCTGAAATAGACAGCAGGATCTTGTCAAAATACTGGTTAGGTGTGAGTCCAAAGTGAGACCAATGTCTTTTAGAAGATATCATACATACCATAAACTTGTACGGTGCTAACTGTACCATTTTGAAATATACAGCCTTGTAATAATAATCGTACCTGCAAAATGTTCCTTAGTAGGGAACGCAGTTCAGTGTTCTGACTGGACAGCCCTCCAACTTGGTCCAAGATTTCCTTCAACATGCTGTCAAACATTGTCACCGCCTGCAGTCATATTGTGACAGAAAAGGACAGAGACATTCAGACAGACAAATCAATATACTTTTAAAGAAGATGTAAACAAACCAGTAATTTGCAAGACAACACTGGTTCTATCAACAAATTGTATGATCACAAAACAACAAATCCTGCACAGGGCAAATATTTGCTTGTACAGATCATGCTGTCTGAATTACAAGTGATTCACGGTCTCATTAAAAGAAGAGTTTAAAGAATTGTCATCCACTTCTAAATGTTAGATTAGCCATTTAAATAACTAAATATGATGCTGTTTATGATCTTTAGTGGCATTTAGATAACTGCAGGACTCAATAAAGAATTATCTCATCGTACCTGTGTTAGCTAACAAATGCTAGTGACGTATTCACATAATAGGTCCTAAAGACAAGATGCATGCATTATGTTGTTTACCTTTGGTAAGATCTTAGAGAAGCACTCATCTTCCAGCTCTGACAAGCCAATATGAGGGAGGAACATTTCCGTAATTATCTTCAGTATACCTGTAGGGATATTAGGTTTTTAAGACTGTTCATACTTAGATCACAAATAGTACTCAAGGCACAAAGAACGCAGTTTGTAATTACAAGCTGTGCAATGAAGAAACTTACGTATATGATCATCCCAGCTCTCAGACTTATGATGCAAAGAGTGAAAACAGTCAAGGAAAGCCACAGCATTAAAGTTAAATTTCCACTGTATAAACATGCTACATATGTCAGGGTTGCAATGTAACAGATTAGCACAAGCAAAACATAAACCTGTGCCCTGCGTCACCAAGAAAATACTTCACATTTCACAATCTCTATCCTCTTGAGAGGGGATGCAGATTTTTGTGTTCATCATATAGATATGTATTTTAAAATATATACCTCATTTCAAAGAGTTTCCCCCCATGCTTTTCCAATCTTAAGTGTATTTCAAACTTTTACATAACCATTACATCACTGGACTCTCCCTGCTGAAACCATTTGTATGAAGCTATAGTGAATCACTGAGTTCCGCATGAGAGGATATGGTGAGTTTGGGAAGAACAGACTTGAGGTTCAGGCGGCAGGTTTCCGGACTCCACTGCACAACCTCGTCCAGAAGAGACGTATTAGTCTGGGACATGATGACAGCAGCCGCCGGGGAGCTCAGGACAACGACACAGAGTCTGAGAACAATGACACCGAGTGAATCAGTCAAATGGCTCAATTTAATACAATCAGTGTTTAAGTCCATAAAGCCGATGCCGTTAAGAAGTGGGTTTCTGTTTAGACTAAAAAGCTCTGAGGCTAACGTTAGCTTAACTGCTACTGTATGTTTTGCTAAAGGTAACGTTAACATGTAACATTAGCGATGTTAATTTGGATAATATCTTCTTACCATAAATGCTTCACCGTGTCTTTTGTTCACAAACATAAAGTCACACAGGCGTTTCTACGAGTTTGTGTCTTTGGACGTCGCCATTGCATATTCGTTTCACCATTAAAACACAATAAAGAGCAAGAAGAAAAGTTGAACTGCGGACAAACAGACCCGCGCGCCGTTTGAGGAGGCGGATGTGACGTAGGAATAAAAGCGGCTCATCTACCTTCTCTCTCATTGGTTAAAACGTTAAACTTTCAACCAATCAGTGAAGAGAGTGATTGCAAAGCGCTGAAAATGACAACTATCACTGTGTCGTTATAGGATCAAATGAAAGGTGAAATATTCACATTTTATACATTTATTAACTCCTTATTGCATGAAGTGAAGCTCAAATGCGTAGTAATACTGTACATATGCGAATACATTAAATACAAAGTATTCTTCGTGTGAAATCCAATAACCCTTAAAAAATGGATGGAATTCTCAATGAAATATGGTGATTGAATTACAATTAAATTCCAGAGCAGAGTGACAATATGATAAATAAAAGTGAGGTGTGACTCAAAAAGTACAATAAAATGGTCACTGTAGATCCATAGAGTAATATAATAAGATATATAATCAGACATATGTTATGGACATGTGATATATTTGATCTTATGCTGGGCTTCAAAAATGCTACACACTTCAGAACAAAAGAGATGGTCCCACAATTAAAAAGATGGAATTTGACAACAATTTAAGTAGAGTCATTCATGAATATGAACATGTAGAGGCATAAACAATAATGCTTTCATGAGGATTAAATAGGTCAAAGCAATAGTGACAGTGATATTGTCCTTATATACTGTAGTCCAAATAATGATATCAGGTGACTTCATGATGATGTAGCAAGCTCAATGGCCAACTAAGGCAGGCAGGGGGTCTTTGGTACATGTAAAGTCCGTCATCTGCAAGGGTTTTTGGTCCTGTCTCTTCCACAAGCAGTTTCTGTCCAATGAGAAAAACACATCTTTGTTTGAGAGAATTTCACCCCAAGCTGCTCATCCATTACGACCTGGTGACAAACAGTGTTAAAATGAAGCACATCATGATTAATATTTTGAAATCACATTTTCCTAGTTACATGCTTTGTCACTTGATCTTGCTAACCATATATTGTACAGTACACTATATTTTTTTTAAATAAAAATGTGAGCAAACACCTACTGGGACCATACAGGGATAAAATACTTAGGATTAGATTGTATTTAAAGTAGTTACTGGAAGGATGAGATTTACTCTTTAGGACTCTGGAATTTCTGTTGGCTCTGGCCTGACTGACTCCATAAAATCATTGTCTGGTAAGCTATTGTTTCACTGATTAGATCTTAAGCATTGAAGTAAACCATCACGCACCTTTGTTTCCCGACAGCCAGAGGTGTTTGCTGCAGCCGCTGCAGGAAGAGGCACACCTCTTGTTTAGGAATATGGGATTCTGCATTGATTCTTATCTCTCTTCGCAAAGAGTTTATTGCCCTATATAGTGTTTCCCCTACTGCATCAGGTTGATCACAATTCATTCATCATTTCAGTTCATTATTTTAGTCTCAACACAAAAAACAAGCTATTGCAAGATCACAGAATGCATGTTTCAGATTTTTTGTTGCTCCCCAAAGAAAAAATATTTTCACTTGCCCTGTCCGCAAAGAGGTCAAAGCTCAGTTTCTCTACAGCTTGTGTTTGAGCATCTTGACCAAGTGCACTTCAGCAGGCACATGATGTCATGATGATCAATATCATGTAAGACAAATTTGAAAGAAATTTCATCCATCATCCCAAAAGCTCTGAAATAAATTAGATTCATACATATTATTTTTACAAAGTATACAAAGGATACATTACACAAGTAATTCAAAAGCAATACACAACATACTTTATAAAGTGGGTAATTTTAAACAAATGAAAGAAAATCTTATTTTGTTGGTTATTGGATTGTTAAAATGACAAAGTTAACAGACTGGATAATACTTGTCCTTTTTACTATTTTTTTTTAACCATTACATGACGACACAGACCAATTATGAGTCTAATGTTTTGCGTGAAATCTCATTAAGCCTTTACCGTATCGTTTTCCAAGAAGAGGAGTGAGTCTAAAACTTCTCCCTCTCATGCTGACCTCCCTGTTTGTATATAATGGAAAGGTTATCAGTTTACAGGAAACCCTGGATTTGGGACGGAAACTAGAAGGAAGATGTCTCTTTTGTTTTTCTTTTTTCCAGGTCAGAGGGTAACTGGCAGTCAGTGTCAGTGTCTAAGTCGTCTACTGATGAGGGTCAAGGTGACTTGAGCTCTCCTCGGTGTCAGCAGTAGTTAATGTCTATTCATATAACCTGCGGAGTTACGCACCGCTTTTCCTCTTAATGTTTTCTTTACAACTCACCAGTGAGTCACGAACAAAAAAATAAAATCATGTCAAGAATGTACTGCTGGAGTACAACATGTGCCCTCAAAGACCCAGTCGCCTTATGTGGGAAAACCCAGAGGAAAGGGATGTAGACTTGTTACACGGATAGTGGAATCACATGGGAATAAAGGTAATAAGGTGATATTTTGCAGTTAATGCCAATAATAGATTTACAGCAAATAAGAGACAAAAGTGGGTATTTTATCAAGACAGTAAATCAAATCATATCTTCTCTTTGAATTCATCTGAACAGCTGACAACCCAAATTAGATGTTTGATTTTCTGATTTCTGCTTAAGGACAGATGATGAAAGTGTCCAAAACATTACGAATGTGCAATGTGAATGTTTTTTTTTCTGGTGGGATTTGCATTGTTACAATTGTTAGATGCATTGCTAAGACATTTTGTACAAGACATTCATGTCTCAGAGGAGGATGAATCATACTGACTTTGATGACCTGCTTAGACTCATATGTAGCATCTGGATTTAGGTCTGTTTTTCCATAGTGCAGACCCAAGAAGGAAAACATTAGATCTCTTTGTCACAGTTGTTTCACAGGTAGTTTGGCAAAAGAGAAAATGCATATCAAACTGAAGAGCTGGAGGAGAGAATAGAATCAGACCTTTTCAAAAATGTGTGTGTAATTGTGAAAGTGTGTCTCCCCCCCCTCCCCCCTCCCTCCCTCCCTTTTCATTGTCATTGTATTGTCTGCAAAGCACAGTGGAAATTAGTTTGAAGTTTATCATCATTTGGCATTACACGAAAATAAAAGTGTTTAACCATGACGACAAGTGAAAACCCCTCTTATCTGTTTGTTTTTTGAACTCGAAACGTCTCACAGAGTAACAGGATATGTTAGTGATTCCAGCTGGCTTTCCCCTTCCTGTATGGACTTCACGCTTGGCAGCCGGCCTTCAATTCTGATGAAGTCAATTAAACGCCCAAGTAAAAATGAACTTTTTCCCTTCTATTTATACCACATCCTTCACGTTGCATGGAACTGACCCTGCGATCAGTAAACACCTGCAGAGGTTTGTGTAAATATTCACAGTCAGACGCAAAGGAGTTAAATTGTGTATTTGAATGAAATATTGGTTGTACAGAAAAGTCAATGCATTATTAGGTGTTTTTTGCTCTGAAACTGATAAATAAATTTAGACACTTGAGATGAGATGCAGGTTCACACACTTATTTTTTGTCGTCAGACCAGGTGACCTTGTAGTCGCTGAAGGCACTCTTCAACTTCTCTGCAGACACAGAATGATCTGCTTTACCAAATGCCTGAAAATGAATGAGAAAGAATACAAATATCACATTGTTTTAAATATTTGATTAAACCTTTAATGCCTTTCCAATCAAATGAACTTACAGTTGATTCTCCAAACACTCTTAGTTTTTTCTCCTGGCTGTTGTGCTCGATCTTTCCTCCTCCAAGACACTGACACTCCATCCCCAAGGCCTCCATAGCCGGATTGACCTTTTCAAATATATGATCTGCAAATAATCCATATTCCATCAATCAACACAATGCATCCTGTTCAGACAATACAGTCAGAAATTTTAAGCAATTTGTAAGATTATAATCTTTAGTCTGTATGTAATCCTCTAAAGCTGTTGCCTCCTATGTGCGCACCAAACATATATATTAAGGAGGGGAAGCATTGCATCTGTCTTGTCTTGCAGGTTTGCAGGATGCAACACTGCAAATGCGTCAAATCAGCTCATTTCGCTGCAACAGCTCAGCTCATCTGCGTCTTAGTTTGCACTTTATCTGGAGCTCAACTGACGCACTTCAACTCCTCTGCAGCAAACTTGCAGGGTGATCGACTTACTGTGATACTCTGCACTTTTTGTGCCACGCACTATGTCTTTATTCACATCGCCATCTTTAACTTTCACTCTGACCAGGATGTATTTAAAGGTTCCCTCTGGATCAATCTCCACATCGTTGATTTTAGCCAGAGCTTCTGCCATTGCGCCTCCACAGGTTCTGTTCAGATGCCTGCAGAAGACTGACAACATGGTGGGTCCACACATATGGCTTTATTTGGATGAGGACGACTATTTCCTGTCTTAAAGAGACAAGACTGTTTGCGCCTGACCAGCTCGCACGCTGGCGACACCACGTGGCAGCAAGAGGCAACTGTTTGGATTTTTGCAGCTCCCGAAAACCCAGAAATCATACAGTCCATGAATTTTCAAAGTCTGAGGCTCTGGTCCCCTCATACAAAAATCAAGTTAGACTGTCAAGTTTAATCTATCTATCTATCTATCTATCTATCTATCTATCTATCTATCTATCTATCTATGTACAGGTGTGTCTCAAGCATTTATTCTAACTGGTATTTATTCTGACTCTGGGACAGAGGGAAAAAAACGGACCTTCTCAAATATATGATCTGCAAATAATCTTTCACCAACCAGACACAATCTTGTTCAGTTATAGTCAAAACTGAAACAAATTTTATGCTCCTTGATGTCTGTCCTGAGGCAATTTTTGTTTCTGACTCTGGGGAAGTGGGAAAAAAAAAATCCCCACAGCTACCGTATCATGAACTTTTGAACTCTTGAGCCAAATCACACACACACACACAGTTTGGCTTTTCTAGATCTATCGTTTGATGACTAATGTAATAACTCATAATCTTTTTTCCCCTTCCATACACGGAGCCTCACTGAAACTATGTGGAGCCCCCCTGGGGAGACCTGCCTCCCACTTTGAAAACCTTTGATGGAGCCAGTAGTGCTGTAGATTGGCATCAGCGCCCTGTAGCTTATAATCACCAACCCAGTTTATTTGAAACGGAAGAGATCGACCATATGTCTAATGTTGGCCCATTTTTCACCCAAGAGACCTCTTCTTTTATCCGGCTACTTGATATGTCATTTCCTGTAGCGAGTGAAGATTTTCCGCTGGTGTCTATCAGAGTTGAAGCAGGTGGGGATGTAGCTTTTGGTTCAAGAAAGCTTTACCGGACAGCAGGATGGATGTTTTTGCCTCTGGTGGCTCGATGGTGTCGTTAACAAGAAATCCATCCTGCTGTCTCTCATTTGGAGCCAAGTAGACTCAGAAGTTCATGAGACAGTCACCAACCTCTCCTCAGGAAGGAGATTCCCGCTTTATCACGCCAATGAAACAGAGAAAAAACAGTGAAGTTGAATACATGTTTTGATTCACTGTGATTTATGGTGAATAGGTGTGTTCATTTTTGTCCTGGAATATTGTCTGTAGTTATTAATCATAGCTAAAAAACAAAGTAAGATATGTCTTATTATTCTATACACATATAGTAGTCATGATAATATTAGTCACATAAAGTGATTAAAATACTTCGCCCTAACCCAATTTCCATAATGCACGACGAAATGCAAAAAATAGATCTTGGCTTTAAGCAAGACCCGTGTGATAAGAGCACAAACATGCATCTGTTTAAGATATTGTTATCAAAGCTGAAGCTCTGTTTCTCCCTTGGGCCTTGATCTGTAATTAGGGAGTTTAGATTATTTTGTTGTAGGTGAAGTGGTGGAGGTTAAGAGGTGTCAAGCAACAGTAGGCGCTGTCTAATGCTTCTGGTCAAAAAGGAAGGATGTGAACTGTCACTTCTCCAAACACACGCAGCCAGCAGGCGCCTCTGCTCCTGCACCACACATTTCCCATCCCATGACACCCATTTAAAAAAGATGTTTGCTGGCTGCCGTTGCATGCAATTTTTTTCCTTCGTTCCTCTTTTGATGAGCACATTCTCTGACAGGACAAGTCAATTCATCTTTTGAACTGTGAAAGCATGTTCCAGTCTATGGATTGCCCCTGAATCATCATGCAAACTCGTGAAGTTTTAACTGGTCCTAATGACTATTCAGACACAAAAGGGGCTCATTAGTGCTGCCAAAGATAACGCCAGTTGTTGTCATTTGGTGATAAATATTTAAAAGGTTCAAATCCAAATAAGAGGAAACCGTGGGCATATTTTTGGGAAGATAAGTCTCTCTCAGACACTTTGTCTTATTGGTTCACAGGAATTTCACAGCTTCCCAGAAAGCAGTTTCCTTCTTGGTCGCCTTTCACTTCGATGTATGAGTCATGAGTGTGTGCTGGACTATCATGCCTTCCCCAGGAAACTTATTACTTTCTTATGTCGCGCTATTAAATATTTCTTTGTCTGTCTATATGTGCTTTCTACTTTGCAAAGTTTTAAGGCACATTAGCAGATTTGCAAATCATTAGACAAGTATTTAGGTATTTTACTTAAGTACAAATACTAATAGAACTACGTAAAATATTACATTAATGTAAACGTTAATGTAAACAGCACTTTAATGTTGTAGCTGGTTGAGCTGGATGTACTTCTAAGTACTTTGTTTAGTATGAGTAGTTATGAGTAGCTTAATCTAAAACAAGATATCATAGAATGTCATCATATATTTTGGCTGAAAATTCCAATCTTAAAAGTAAGTAAACAATAAAAAACAATATTTCCCTCTGAAATGGCCTGGAGTAGAAGTATAAAGTAATGAAATACTTTGGCAAAACTGTACTTAAATACAGTACTTTAATAAATATATATACTTAACCTACTTTCCTGTGGCATGACTCCTATTGACCCGAATGAAAAATTATTCTATTAACAGACCAGTCCTCCTAAAACAAAGGATTTTTTTTTTTTTGCTTCAGAGAGAAAGTGAGAGGGAAAGTTTTCAAGGACGGGATGGGGCGGTGGGGCCGGGGGGGATGGGAATTTCCAGTGAAAAGTCCGACTGGGATGAGAGCTTCCCGGAAACCAGGCTGGAGCATATAAAGGCAGGCACCTCAGCACATAAAACTCAGAAGCATCTCATCGTCAAGTGTGCTGAGACTAAAGAAATACCAAGAGTTCTTCAACAGGTTATCAGACAAACTACTGAAAATGGTGAGTGTAGAGGCATCAATTTAGAAAACAGGCAGATTTCTTTATTGTTTGCTTTAGGTCAGAAATAGTATCAATTTGTCTTAACTTTATTTTTTCCAATTTTTCCAGGGATTCTGCTTTGGATTACTTCAGATCCATGGACCAAAGACCTCATGGATGAGCTTGATCTTTCTTTGCTCAAGTATGTAAATCTAATGCAAACAGAACATTTTTATTTCTACATATGACTTTTTAAAATTCATCCTAATTATCCTGCCATCTAATCTGTGTCTCTCTCCTCCACCCTCAGTGCTGTGCATGTGGACGAGTGTAGACTGCTGGTCCTACTACTACTCTAACACCACCATGAACTGGCCGAAAGCTAGAGCCTGGTGCAAGGAGCACTACACAGACATGGTGGCCATCCAGAACCGGGACGAGATCGAGCATCTCAACAGCTGGCTGCCTAGGAAACCCACCTACTACTGGATCGGAATCCGCAAGATCCACAACGTGTGGACCTGGGTCGGGACCAACAAGGCTCTGACACTAGAAGCAACCAACTGGGCAAAGGGCGAACCAAACAATGGCAAGAACGGACTGAGCACGGGCTTGAATGAGGATTGTGTGGAGATGTACATTAAAAGGGATTCACAGCCGGGCAAGTGGAATGATGAGAGGTGTGGGAAGCTGAAGACGGCTCTGTGCTACGCAGGTGAGCAAAAGGATAAGAGCTTCTCATTTTAGCTGCCTTCATTTCTTTCAATATCTCTTGAATTCATTGTTAACATATTGATGGTGTTTTGACAATAAAAGCTCAGAGAAATTATTGGAATATTGTATGCAAGCTATATCAAAGTACTTTTCTCTCTCCAGCTGCCTGTAAGAACGACTCGTGCCTCAACGGGGAATGTGTAGAAACCATCAACAGCCACAGGTGTGAATGCTTTGAAGGCTTCTACGGGGAGAAGTGTGAGCAAGGTAAGAACACACTTTTGAAGGCTTACATTACTTTAAGTCACCGACAGCCCAGACTTGATATCTAACTCTGTCTTCCTTTCTTTGTCGGCAGTTGTTAAGTGCGACAAAGAGGAGGTGACCGTCCCATATAAAGGAAGTGTAGATTGCACTCATGAGTATGGAGACTTCTCCTACAGCTCCTCCTGCCAGTATTCCTGTGAGGAAGGATACCAGCTGAGTATGTCAAGACCCCTGACATGCACTGCCTCCACAGAGTGGTCCGAGCAGCCTCCTACATGTGAACGTGAGTTGTATTGCAAAGCTGGAAAAATGAATACATGCAGTGATTATTGACTTGCATGACTTTGATTTCTAACTTAAGTAAGTAAATTTCATTATCACCATGATGGAGCCTGCTGTAACGTGTCTTTGATGGTTGTATCGTCCACAGTTGTTCAGTGTGAGGAGCTGTCTCAGCCGGCAAAAGGATCCATGAAGTGCTCTGATCCTCTGGGCCCTTCCAGCTACCAGTCCACCTGTGTGTTCACCTGTGATGAAGGCTATGTTCTTGTTGGTTCCGCGTCCAACACAGTGCAATGTGAAGCATCAGGAATTTGGAACTCTTCACAGCCGTTCTGTGTTGGTATGCCCACATTTGTATGCTTGCACCTCACAGGATTTCCCATTAAATCAATGCTATTTTGTATTTAAGTCTGTTATTATGAGGAGCTACTGTTGACCTTTTCTGTGCTCCCTCTGTTTTTGCAGAGGTCCAGTGCCCTGCTCTCTGGGAGCTACAGAATGGCATTGTGAGCTGTGGAGACGATGCAGACATGAGGTTCAGCTACGGAAACACCTGCAGCTTCAGCTGTGACCCCGGCTACCACCTGGTGGGGGCGAGCAGCATGACATGCACATCAGGAGCTGAGTGGAGTGAGAGGGCGCCTCGCTGTGAAGGTGAGGGCGAACTCTAAGTCTATTCCAACCACCTTCTATATGATTGAAAAAGAGCTTTCTTGTTATGTACTTTTGTGAGAAACATTTATTTAAATCAGTTTTCCTGTGTCAGCCATCACTTGCCAGAATCCAGAGGGAGAAGCTCACCTGATCACCCAGTGCAGCCAATCTTTGACTGACCTGCGGCCAGACTCCACATGCAGCTTCAGCTGTGAAGCAGGCTTTGAACTGCAGGGAGCACACACCATTCAGTGTTCTGACGACGGGCAGTGGAGTCAAGCCGTACCTAAGTGCAAAGGTATGGAAACATATTTTGACATAAATATGTGCTCACAACTCTATTTGCTTACTGCATTCTCACAGCCTGCTCTGATTTAGTCTTTCATCGTCATCTCATCTTTGATCTTTTTAGCAATGGGATGTCCTGCTCCCGAGATTCCAACAAACGGCCGGATCAGCTGCAGCCCTTCTCTGTCTTCACCAGTTTCAACCAAGACCCCCCACCCACGTGATATGGTGTGCATTTTCAGCTGTGATGAAGGTCATGTGCTGCAAGGCGCACTCTCCATGAAGTGTGCACATCCAGGCCAGTGGACCTCCACACCACCAACCTGCACAGGTATGCACACCATTTTACCTGCACTATTTACACCTACTATTTGCATGCTCGATGGTTTTGAGTCATTGGTAGTGTAAAATGAGATCTCCTGTATCAATATGTGATGGTTAACATATAAATTCTTGCTGTCTTTTCCCACAGCAGTGAGATGCCCGCTGCTTGAGGCCCCTGAACACGGTCATATGAACTGCTCAAACAGCGAGCAGGTGTACAACTCACAGTGCTCCTTCACATGCAGTGAAGATTACTCATTAGTTGGACGTGACCTGCTCACCTGTGATGGTCATGGCAATTGGACTGCAGAGATACCCTCCTGCCAAGGTAAAACAAACAAACAAACAAAAACCAAAAGCCAACACAAAATTAAAAAACATTTTTGAATTTTAAATGTCAAATGATTCACGTCTGATTATGTTTCAACAGCTCCTCCATCTCAGGTGGCTGCCATTGCTTCTGGTGTGGCAGCAGGGGGCGCTCTGACATTGTCTGGTCTGTCTCTGGCTATGTGGATCCTTAAAAGACTGAAGAAGAAGGCCACCAAGTTTGAGCTGAACAGGTCAGATAAGCATTCACTCATCTTAAATCATGCATTTCCTTGAATAGTTTTGTTGAATTGCAGTGCTCATCTTTTTCCTCCTTTGTCTTTTTTTTTACAGCAACTCAGACATAGAGGCCCCTCCACAGGTCTACAAGAATAGCATTGACAGTCTCATTTAGAAGTTCGTCATATACTTCAGAGACAATTAAGGACAATTGTATATATCTTTGACATAATTTTGTGTTTTTTCTTTGTGTTAATTATGAGCCATAGTAATGTGAACAATATGAATAATATACATTTGCGTAAAACTTGTTAACATGAAAATCCAATGTGTCAGAGCTGTCAATAATGAGAGGAAAGATTTTCTTCAGACCTTTGCAATTGATGGTTGTATAATGGTTTGCTCGAATTTCATGATTGAATTTCATGATTTGCTCTGTAACGTTGTTCAGATGCATATTTCCTCCCAAGGGGAGTTTTGTATTGAACATATTGTTCCACAACTTCATGAGCATGCTGGAAAGGTGGCTCAATTCACGTTACTGTAAATATTCAGTACATCGTCGGTGGATTGCCATGTCATTGCAGAACTGTGAATAATTTCACTGTATTGGTTTCTATATTTATGTGCTATTTATTTAACAGTTGGTCATTGCATTTGAAATGCTCATTCATATTTCTGTATGTTTAAAGCAGCGTTGATTTTTATTCATAATAAAAACTTCAAACTGTCATTTGCTTTTGGTCATTTTTATGCATCTTCCTGAATCATGATCAACAATAAAAGTGCTCTCACATCAAAGGAATTGTCAAAGGCAACTAAGTTATTGTCCTGCATTCAAATCGTCTTCCTTACAAGTCAGGTTTTCATGAGATAACATGGAGTAGCATTTAGTTGAAAGTATGAAAAAAGGAAAGGCAAACAAACAAAACAAAAACAATCAAAACAACAAAGGTTTCTCTATTTCATCAAAGGTTAGCCCAAATTATTTCACCATTGTGCATAGTTCAAGAACACAAACTCAAATATGCAATTCACACAGAATACAGAAATCAAATATCAAAAGAAAACATATTATTTTATGACACTGCAGAGGATCACTGATAACTACACCTCATCTGCCCCACTCCCCACACCCCTTAAATCCACAGTCTCCATATAGTCCATAAAAGGACCCCAAATGTTTTGATATAGTGCTAGTTTCCCCTTTATAATGTAAGTAATCTTCTCCATAGGTAAAGTTGTGGTCATTTCCTTAATCCAGTTGAAGAATTTTGGTTTACTGGTACTCCTCCATGAGAGTGTTATGACTCTTTTTGCAAGCAGTAAACTCCAAACTCAAAAGTCCAGGGCGGTGATTATTTTTTTCAGACATATGATATCTATCAGGATATAAACCTAGTATAAACAGTTTAGGGTCAAGAGCTAATTTTATGCCTAGTATAGTCTCTAAAGCTTGTTAACTCTCAGTTTTAAAAAATGAAAATACTGTATCAACACGCTGACACACTGAGGTTCAGGAATTCCACACATAACACTAACTTGTTCCCACACTTGGAGGAAGGACATTGACGCTGACACTGCAGGACATCATGTGTTTTTTCAGAGTCCAAGAGGAACCTTTTTCCAAATACAATGCAGCCCTGTTGTCTGTTTCTGTGACCTCCGTTACAATGGTCAGAACAGAGATGAATGGGTGAATAACAGTGAGAGGTATGCAACAGAGGAAGGGTTTTAATGCCGGGCGTATCTGCAACATATCATCACCATTGTTTGTTTCACCAGAATCTTATACGTCAGCACTTTAGCGGAACCAGAAATAGATGTGATATCTGAGATCAGAGTGAAGGCGACAGTGTGGGCGCTCTGTCTCTGACTTGATGCTGTTAAAAGCTTGAATTCACAACTTGTCAGGGGGTGACAAGTAATGTCACTAAAAACTGTCAACAAGGATACACAAGTTCCCGGAATAAGGTAAAGACTTGAATCCATGACTGAGCTTGTGAAGGTTGTAAAGGAATAACCCAACTAGAAAAGCTGTCAAATTCGACCTTTTCTTTCAATTCTAGGAGATCTTTTTCTGTGTTAGCTCCAAGATTCAATAGTAATCGTCACTGTGCTTTACTTTAACTTGAAATATGGTTTTACTGTTTGTTGCTTCCCATCAAAAGCTTAATTTTCCTGTATGAGTGAAAAATCTGACCCTGACCCCACCTTTACCAGAAACAGGTTCCCAAAAGGTGAATTAAGTCATAAAGTCATTCATCAATCATCATGGGCATTCAGTCCACACAGCAAACATCCAGGTATTATATGATAATGTTGGACTAAATAGCCAAAGGGAAATATAAAAGGCTGACTGTGGCCACAAACTAACACTCGCTCAGTGTGCTGCTGTGGAATAAACACAGATTTGATTCAGGTTATTTCAAATAATTAAAAATATATATTGCTTAGATATTAAAATTCTGGGTAAGTAAGCAATTTCATATTTTTCATAATGACGTTCAACAATATTGTGTCTTCTGATTTTTATTTTTTTTTGGATGGACAACAGGTGTTTGTAGGTCACGCACTGAAAATGAAGTGGACATTAATCTTCCTCCTTGGTGAGTAGCCTATCAGGCAAAATGTATAATTGATCTCTTGATGTGAGATACAACATGAACGCTTTCACACTAGATGAATAATCAGTGTGACTTTTTTTCCTCTCAAAATTAGCCAGCTCCTTGGCTGAGTCTACCTTCGGCTGGACATATCATCAGTCACGCAGGACCATGAACTGGACCCAGGCCCGACAGTGGTGCCAGACCAGCTACACAGACATGGTGGTCATCCAAAGCCAGGAAGAGAACGACTATCTGGTCTCAACGCTGCCTAACAAAAACAGGGGACCATATTATTGGATAGGAATCACTAAAAACCACAAGAATGAAACTTGGACCTGGATTGGGAATAACAGCACGTGGATTGGTGAGCACTCATGGGCGGCAAACGAGCCCAACAACAACCACAGCACCGAGTTCTGCGTGGAGATCTACGTGAACAACGGAGCAAACCGAGGGAAGTGGAATGATGAGAAATGTGGCAATCGAAAATACGCTCTTTGTTATCAAGGTATGTCGAGCTGATTGGTTATGACAGTTGTCACAGTTTCAGTAGTGGAGGAGGTTGTTTTTAGAATTGCACTTATTCTTAACAGCTCAGTGTAATGCAACGTCATGCGACAGAGGAAGATGCCAGGAGACCATAAAAAACACATCCTGCGTCTGTGAACCTGGCTTTGAAGGAGACAGGTGCCAAACAGGTGAGGAAAGAGCTTTTAAGTCATCGATTATTACACCATATAATGTTCATTTAAAGGATAGGTTCACATATTTTCAGCATTTCTCACATATCAATCTGTACATGGAAACAGATTTAACTCACAAAATTCTTAGCATTTTGTATACAGTTGGTGCTGTCCATATGCAACATGTGCTAATAGTCATAACCATGTATAATTATGGTTTCTAAGCTATGATTGCCCAAAGATTTTCAGGAAAGTGATTTTGTCTCCACTCTTCATTTTAGTGCTGTGCCAACGTGGAGAAAGGCTGATCCCTTTATCATTCTGATATAGGAGGAAAAAAAATGCTCTGGCTTCTTTGCATTTCTTTAAACCAATCACACTCATCTTGAGCCAGGCAAAGCCCAGGATGCAGCGATAGTGCCCTTGCAAAACAGGATAAGGGGTTAATTGTTTTGTGAACATTTGCACTTGAGTTGGTGAACCCTGGCATTAAAATGGCTTGAAGAACTAAGCAGGCCTGGTTCTTTATCAAAACTTGCAATTTTCAGCATGTAGGTTGAAGCCTGGAGGTTGTTGATAGGTAGATGGGAAGTTTCTGCAGACCACAGAGTCAGACTGATTATCACGCAACTCTGCAGGTCCAGGTTTTAAACATCTTTCAGCTCATTGTTTTTATCTTCCAGTTCATAGCTTTACTGCTTGTGTGTCGCCACATCAACTTAAATGGTGATAATAATATTATTGTTGTGTTTGCAGTTTGTTTCCTGCCTCCAATGGTCAAAAATCTGTTATTGGAAGTTAAAGATCAGCAAGATTAGTTAATGTTGTTCTTTCATTGTGTAAAACATAAGGCACCAGTGCAACCTTTGAATGTCAGGTTCTTGTCCCCTTAGCCTTTTTTGTCCTGTCTCAGACAATTTGTATGTGTTTGTGGAGACATACCTGAAAATGACCGCAGTCAGCAAGGTCAGGTGTGACCCCGAGAAATGGTGGTATATTTATATCTCATTGCAAACTCATATTCTAATGAACGGACTTCTCACTATCTCCCTCCACAGAATATCCTCTGCACATTTAACTGGCCCTTCTTCAGAGCATTAAACTTATTTTTCGAGAGAATTTGAACATGGTCATCATAAGTTCTGCATCTGTTTCCTGTGTTTCCTGAGAGCACGCTGAGGATCACATTCAAAATACAAAATCAAAATACTTGCATCAGCTAAAAAATGGCTTATCTTTTACAATAGAAAGTTACCATAAGATGTTACATAACTGAATCCCTGGAAAACTTTAACCTGTTTATGCCCCCTAGCTGTGGAATGCCCCCCTCTGTCTCAGCTTGATAACGGATACTTGAGCTGCTCGGGAGGAAACCGGACATTCAACTCAACCTGTCAATTTAAATGCTACTGGGGCTTCCTGATGACAGGCTCACCGGCTGTCACCTGTGGGGTCACCGGAGTCTGGAGCGGCCCGAGACCTGTGTGTGAAAGTATGAAGTTATGTAAAAGTTAAATATATTTTATTGAAAGAATAAATATACCAAACTCAAAGTCGACCATTGAATGTACAGTTTTGGCTGTTTCTTTGCTAAAGTGGTTCTGCTTTTAAAGAATTATAAGTTGCTATTATAAAAGCCAACAGCCATTGTCGTGGTTGTTGTAGTAGTTAATTGTGTGTTTTTCATTGTCTCAGGCTATAAACAGGCTCTGTTGGCTGTAGCTGGGTGTGGAGCCGCGTCTGCCTTGTGTTGCATCTGTTTTTGCTGGATGAAGCAAAGAAAAAGTCAGTGTTTCTCAAGTACACTTTATAGAAATAGTGATGCAATGCACTGTTGTTGCAACAGACCTCAATAGTGATCTGTTTGTCTGTTAATTTCTCACAGGAAAGAAACTTGCCCAAGTAAGGTCAGTGTTGAAATTGTCCGAAGCGACTCCACCTATTTATGTGCATTCACTATTTGAAAAGTTAATTTACTAGACTGTTACAATTGATTGCTGTTTATTAAAAGTATATTGAAATGCTAAAATATCTTACTGTGACTGTTAAGGAAATCATTCAGTAAGTATCCCTTTAATGTCAATCTGCTTGCTCTTCATAGGCAGTCTGAAGAAGCCACATGTCCCTTCAGTGAAGCTCAGGGATGAAGGATGACTGGAACCTCATTCCTCTTAAAACAGAACTATAATGACCCAAATTCAGTTGCTCATATTTATTTCAGTACATTGTCACACAATAATTAAACCTAAACAGTCACCAGCTGTACAGGCTTTATATCAGAATAATCAGTTAGTGAAGTCAATTGTCTCATATACTGTATGTTAAAGCTACATTGGATATAAATTGTGTATGTGTGTGTGTGACGCTTTATTATCAGATCGTGCACGTGTAAACTCAAAGCATTAATTTCATAACATGGCTTGCTGAAGATAAATTTAATTCAATAAAGTGGACATTAGTGGTTAATGTGTTTTTATTAGTGTTAGTGTTTGTCTGTATGTGTGTGAGTGTAGGTGTGTCTGGGTCAGTGTGAGCGTGTCTTCCCAGAGTGTTATGGGTGGCAGAGTTGTGCCCTTCCTGAAAGGAAGTTACGGCAAAAATGATATTACAAAATTGGTCATTGACTCATTCCCTGAGGGACAATTAATACTTTTTTGCCATCGATCATCAGCAAAGAGGAGTGAATGACGAGTGACACAGGACAAGTCAAATGGTAAGACCCTTGGAAATATCATTGCAAGTGTTGTACATTCATATATACATGACTCATATGTAATTACAAAGAAAAATATCTCTCTATTTCAGATGATTCAACAATCAGTTGCTAGTAAACAAGGCCTGCATCACAGGGTGCTGATAGCTGCATTAATTGTATTTGCCCAAGGTAGGTCTGCATCATCTTACAAGCATCAAAGTATTTTACTCGCCTTTCTTAACTTGCTTGACCAATTCAGTTTTGCCTCATCGTCCTTATCCCTGATCTTAGACCTGAGCAGCAGAGGACGGGCACAGGCATGGACCTACAACTACAGCACCAGTCCAAGCCGTAGATGGACTAAAGCCAGGGAATGGTGCCAGCAGAATTTTATAGACTTGGTGACCGTCAAGAGCCAGGAGGAGAGTGACTTCCTCAACAATCTGGTGCCGTTTAACCCAAATTATTACTGGATAGGAGTCCGCAGAATCGGCGTGCCGTGGTCCTGGGCTGAAACCCGTGAGCCGCTCCCTGAAGAGGCTCTAAGGTGGGCAACAGGAGAGCCAGATAACCAATCGGCTCAGGACTGTGTGGAGATTTACATTAAGAGAGAGACAGAAACAGCCAAGTGGAACAATGAGAACTGTTTCAGGAAAAAGGGAGCCATCTGTTACTCTGGTAAACCACTCTTAATTTTTTTTATTTGACGTTTACTGTCTCCTGTAGACTTATTATAACATCTAAAATCTTTCTCTGTATGTATGCAGCCTCTTGTAAAAATGATTCCTGCAGTGCCCATGCAGACTGTGTGGAGACCATAGGGAACTATACCTGCCAGTGCCATCCTGGTTTCCTGGGGTCAGACTGTGAAGAGGGTGAGCAAACGTTGTCACAACATATTTAAAGCAGCCATGACCTCTTTCTGCGAGGGGTTAAATAATATCTTTTTGTTCTGCTTTTTCTTAAGCAATTGCATGCAAACCCTTGCTGGATCCAGAACAAGGTTCTCACATCTGTTTCCATCCCTATGGGTCCAATCGTTTCAACTCTTCCTGCCTTTTCCACTGTGAACTTGGCTTTCAGTTGGTAGGTGTGCCTCAGCTGCTCTGCCAAGCCAGTGGACATTGGGACCACCCTGTTCCTCTGTGTCAAGGTATGTCGACTGCAGCATGTCCAATCAATTGTTACTTCTGGTGTCAAAGTTACAAGGAAAATATTTCTCCTTGCCTGTCTTAGTTCAACAGTGTCCGGTCCTGAACCACACCAACATTGGTGCAGGTAGCATGAACTGCAGCCACCCCATTGCACCGTACAGCTACAGCTCCACCTGTGAGGTCAGGTGTGATCAAGGCTATAAGCCCAGTGGACCAGACCATATACGCTGTGACCACACCGGCCAGTGGACAGCCAGTGTCCCAACATGCACATGTAAAGTGATTGTCATTACCTTTCAATGTAAAAAAAACAGATATTTCTTGTGTAGTCATGTCTGAATACTTTTGTGTCATACTCTCACTTTTAAATTATTCCCTTTATGTAATACTTGACCCCTGTTAATAGATGAATAGCCACCTTTTACTAATAGTTAGCTGGCTCGGTGTGTAGTCACATCCTGTCCAGACAGTACAGCAGATTAGCTTCAGGTCACAACTGTTATCACTTTACTTCACACTCATTTATGCTTGCATCGGAAAACCAACATTGGAATTTAATGTGAGTAGGCAGTCGTTGTTTCCCTTGACTGTGAATTATGTCAGCATGCTTATTCATACCCCCACCTCATACTCATGTTATGTTTATGAAACTGGAGTCAAAACACACAGTTGGTCAAACTGACCCATTCCATAAGAATGCTGATTGCCACTGAGTGGACTGTGTGTGATTGGTATCTATATCCCACCACAGTGATAAAGTGCTCCCCCATTTTGTTTCCTGCTACCGGCAACATGACGTGTGTGGACATTTTGGAGCCTTTCTCCTTTGGGTCACAGTGTAACTTCACCTGCCAGGAGGGCTACTACCTGACCGGGGACAACGCACTCACCTGCCTGGCCTCTGGACAGTGGAGCAAGCCTCCGCCTTCATGCACAGGTGGGTCACAGAAATTATGTCAGGGCTCGTTGAAAACACAAGCTTCCTGAAAATACACAAAATAGCACAGTGCTCTGACGTGTAAAGGTATTTCTTCTTCTCCAGTGGTGCAATGCAACAGGTTAAAAGCTCCCGCCCACGCCTCCATGCAATGCCAGGACCCTCGGGGAGTGTACAGCTTTGGCTCAATATGCATAACGCAATGTGACGAAGGTTTTGATCTGATTGGCACAAACATTACAAAATGTTCTGCACAGGGCATCTGGAGTAATGCGCTTCCTGTTTGCCAAGGTATGACCACATGTGACTAAGTGTTGGAGAAAAAAAAAAGTATGAAACACAATCAGAATAAATACTTCACAGTCTGTTTTTAAAGTATGCATCCAGCTCCATTTTACTAGTTTGTATGTGTCATTTGTATTTATTCGTTCTCTCTTACACAGTGAAGAGGTGTAATCCAGTAAATCCTTCTCATGGCTCCCTGTCCTGTTCTGACCCAAATGGCTCCTTCAGTTTTGGTTCTAAGTGTACGACAACCTGCGACAAGGGTTTTCTCTTGAATGGGACTGCCAGCATTGAGTGCAACTCCCAGGGCAGGTGGAGTGCAGACATACCTCGCTGCTTTGGTAAAAAAAAAAAAAAAAAAAAAAGGCTGTATAATAATAATTTGTTTTTGTAATTTCTTATACTTTATCACATTAAGTTTTAAGTTATCTAGTGGGATTCTTCCTCTCTGTGTTCCCTCTCCAGCTAAGAGATGTCCCACTGTGAACTCCTCTCATGGTTATTTAACCTGCTCTGATCCTCATGAAGAGTTCAGTTTTGGTTCTCGGTGCAACATAACATGTGACAAGGGTTTTGTCCTGAACGGGACGGCTGACATAGAGTGCACCTCTCTGGGCACGTGGAGCCCAGACATCCCTCATTGCTTGGGTAAAAAACAAGAACAAATTAAGTATAAATCTCTGTATTATTATATGTTGTTCGCAATAAGCAGAGGAGCTTTTAATTTAATAGTTTTGGAGGATTTACTGCACATCTTTGTTACGTAAATGACTCTTGCATCGGTTCCTCTTTCTCCTTGTTTCCCCCCCAGCTAAGAGATGTCCCACTGTGAACTCTCCCTCTCATGGCTCCATAATCTGCTCTGATCCTCATGAAGAGTTCAGTTTTGGTTCTCGGTGCAATATAACATGTGATGAGGGTTTTGTCCTGAATGGGACAGCTGACACAGAGTGCACCTCTATGGGCACATGGACCGCAGACATCCCTCACTGCTTGGGTAAAACAATTACAGATGTCTGTATCATAATCTGTTGATTAGCTTCATCTTCTAATTTCCATGTTAAGATACTGTTCCGATTCCACTCAAAACATCTGGTTGGTCTCTTCTTCGACCTGCTTACCTTCCAGCAAAGAGATGTCCCACTCTGAACTCTCCCCTTCATGGATCGCTATTCTGCTCTGATCCCAATGGAGAGTTCAGTTTTGGGTCTCGGTGCACATCAGCCTGTGAGGATGGTTTTGTCCTGAATGGGACAGCAGATGTTGAGTGCACCTCTCTGGGCTTGTGGACCACAGACACCCCACATTGCTCGGGTAAAATATACATCTTTGCATCATAATCTGTTGTTATAATCCATAGTGGAGCTCTCTTAATTCAACTGTTTTGATGTCATGATTTTATTATTTAAAACTCTTTCTCTCTCTCTGTCTGTTCCCCTCCAGCAAAGAAATGTTCGACTCTGAACGCTCCCCTTCATGGCTCTTTATTCTGCTCTGCTCCTCATGACGAGTTCAGTTTTGGTTCTCAGTGCAAATCGACCTGTGAGGAGGGTTTTGTCCTGGATGGGATGGCCGACACAGAGTGCACCTCTCTGGGCACGTGGAGCGCAGACCTCCCTCGTTGCTTGGGTAAAAAAAAAAAAAAATCAATCTCTGAATCATGATCTGTTGATTGTAACCTACAGAAGAACCCTTACATTTATGGTTTAGATGGTATGACCTCTTTACCAAGTAAAGCTTCTAAATGCTGTAGCTCTGTCCCTCTCTGTTTCTCTTCCAGCTAAGAGATGTTCCAGTCTATACTCCCCTTTTCATGGCTCTTTATCCTGCTCTGCTCCACATGGAGAGTTCAGTTTTGGTTCTCGGTGCACGTCGACCTGTGAGAAGGGTTTTGTTCTGAATGGGACGGCTGACACAGAGTGCACCTCTCTGGGCACGTGGAGCAGACAAATACCCGCCTGTCTGGGTAATAAATCATAATTTGGCATATAAATCCTGCTGCATGCACATTACAGTACACTTATGAATTAAAAATGTGGGTTTACATGTGTCCATATATTAATTCATTTCAGAATCAACACACCAACTATCAACCTGTCATGTCTTTAGTTAATGCTTAGACTTTAAAGGAAATACTCCTCTTTGCCACTTTGATAGATGAGGATTATTTTCTCTGAAGCTCATGGTCATAGTTTTTGCTCAATGTCATCTACAGCACTCCCATGCCCCCTACTGGCCATGGCTCCACAAGATGGGAGTATGAACTGCAGCCATCCATACTCTCCTTTCAGCTATGGCTCCCACTGTGACTTTGAATGTAATGAGGGATTCTGGCTGAGAGGACCATCAAGTATGACATGCAACAACTCAGGTCAATGGAGTGAGGATCTACCCACCTGCCAGCGTGAGTGCCTTCATCAGCTTAAACTTACCAGTTGCAGCTCTGGTGTTCAGTCAGCTGATCCTATGCTCTTTCCACATCTCAGTGGTACAGTGTGAGGCCATTGGTGCCTTGTCTTTACCGCTGTCAATGACCTGCTCCCATCCGGCGGGGAACTTCAGCTTTGGCTCAAAGTGTGTCTTCACCTGTGAAGAGGGATTCTCCCTGAATGGCACAGACATGCTGTCGTGCTCCTCCACTGGGTTTTGGAGTGACAGCCTGCCTCAGTGCACAGGTAAATTCATTCTTGTCAGCATGTTCACAATGAATGCTAACATCCTGATACTGAGCAGGTTTAACTTAGGATGCTAACTAAGAATCATGTTCCAGTGGAAGATATGCCGGTGGGGGCTGCCATGGTGGCGAATACAGGTGTGGTAGCAGCCTCTGTTGTTGTGCCACTTGTCCTGATAGGACTGGGTGTGTTGATTGTATTGCGATTCAAGAAAAAAGGTGAGACCTATGGTGATGCTGCACAGTTTGACACATACAGTATTTTGCAGTACTCACAGTATAACCTTGATCCTTGTTTCTGACCTTAGCAGGAAATCCCATCATGTCTGATGCTCCAGCATGGGGAGACAGAGAGAATCCAGCATTTGAATTTTGATTTTTTTTTTTTGTTCTTTTTTTGTGACTTGCAACTTAATGCTTGCCATTATTATATGAAGCTTGGTAGTTACAGTAGCCTGTTGTATGATAGTGGTACCAAGAGATTACAGTAGGATCTGAACTTCACATTTCCACTCCTTAAATTTTTTTTAAATCCTTAAAAATGTATAGTCATGCACATTTTGCATGAAACCCAAATCATGATGCACAACTTATACACAAAAAGTAAAGTTTGTATACAGCATTTGCCTCATGTCCTACTTGTATGTTGCTTAAATGTAATAAACTATAAACAATTTTTGAATCGTCCATTTTATTGTATTTTATTTCATTTTTAGTCGACTCCCCTAATTCCACGCATTAAACACATGATCAGTGTTGGCATTCTTTCAACAATGTCCGGTGTCATTTGGCTGCGGTGTGGAGTGACTTGCTGGTGCCCTCGCTAGCAGCTCACTTTACCCACATGTGACCTTCCCTATAGGAACTAATACTGTGGGGTCAATTGAGGAAGTGGCAGAAAACCTCTCAGATTGCCAAACAGCCACAACATGTCAGTTTAGCACATTTAGTGTCCGGAAAGATCCTGTCACGGAGTAATGAGGAGGTGATCTATTAGCGGTCTCAGCTCAATGTGTCACACTGGGCAGTGGTCCCACATTTAGGGGCAATTCACTGCCCCCACTGTAACAACAGTATATTGAATTTAATGGCCTGAAATGAGACTAATATGTTGTTGAAAAGATGTTCCATATTAGAGATAATATACAGTTTGTGCTGCCTATTGTATGGCTGTGTCTACTCTATATAATCTTTCCTGTCCATGTGCCAATACTATACCCCCAGACTTTATACATGTTCTGCAAATGGCCAGTGGAGGATCTTCAGCAAAGCGTGTGCATCTGTCTTGGCGCTGCAACAGCATGAAGCCAATTATAGCAGTTAAAAGACAGAGGGTTTGTGGCCTGCGGTTGGCATGAAGGGTGCAATAAATAACCGAACTGTTGACAGGAAACTGTTTGGCTACCATCAGAATAATAATGAGGTTATTGCTACCTGCTGTGACCGTATGATCACGGTTTGATTATTTTTCTCATCCCACCCACTGCTGCTGGCAACCATGTATGTGTGCCAACTGAGCACAGACTCGCGCACGAGAAGGGAAAAGGCCTTGCAGGTGACCACCTTGGCTTCCTTCCCTGATAGTTAAGTCCGGTTTTTTCTCCCTTCATCCACCTCTACAGACACAAGGAAATGCTTTATGATATTTTAGTCCCCTACAACAAAGAGTGTTGTTCCTCCTAGCACATGAGCATGCACACATGCACATGCCAGCAGACACTTAAAGCAGATACAGACACAGATACAAAGGCAGGCCCAAAGAAACACACACTGGGTGTACTCTGCTGCACACTTCTTTAGCTCTGGTTGGCAGTGGCATACCACGGTGACAGACAGTTAGATTGTTCCTGACCATTGACTTGCGCTCTCTGCTCCACGAGGTCTGATTTCATAGTGGGAAATATGAGATGGGTCCAGGAGAGGGTTCATGGCTGGGGCAAGGAGGCACTCCATACAGTGGGGCTTCATATCTCTGTGTCACCCTGAGCATTCTCCCCTGACACAGCTTTCAGCCCCTCTGTTGTCTGGATCCCCCTCCCTGGGGTTTCTCAACCTCCCTCCCCAGGATTGGTGCATTCCGGCTGGGCACAGTGCCTGGGTGGTCCCCCCCCCTACCTCCTCCTCTCCCGCCCTCTGTGACTGGAGGAAGGAAAAGGCAGAAAAATGCAGCGAGGGCCTTTGACCGTGAGGAGCACAATGTGAGCGTTGATGATGGCGGCGTGGATGTGATGCTTACCTGCCACTGACCCATACAGCTGTCATAGCCCAGCATTTTACAATCTGATGATCCACCCCCCAACAGCCAGGGGAAGATGCCTTGCTGACCTGTCACCTAGATTGGACTGATAAGCACCGAGGATGGACTGACCCGGCTCTAACCCTCAGCATGAATACCCCATCTTCATTATAAAACCGCCTGTGCTTCATACTCACTGTGCCACAGACTTTATATTGAACATTCACTGTATCGTAACCGTTATTTATTGATCATTGATGATTCATTCAAGATGAACAGCATACACACATTGTGAGAATAAATACAAATACACGCCCAAACAGCTATTTACATTAGTAGATGCAGATATAATCTCATAATCTAACATTCAAACATAGTGAGAGAGGTCCGACAGTATCGTGCATACACAGGAGCCTGTGTCGTACAGTGTAAAGCATAAGAGGCAGCAGTGTAATCGTGGTTATATGGAGGTGCACATGGTATATTGCAGGGTATCACAGTGTACTCATGTTCCCTTGGTGGCGATTTTGTAAGCAATTCTTCAACCACCTTGTGCACGGTACAGACAGATAATAGATGAGGCCAGGGAGCAAGGGAGTCCCATCTTCACCCTCAGGAGGTGAAGTAAGAGTCCTGCATGGAGTATAGGCGGTCAATAGGAGTGAGCAGGGAGGAATCACCCAGGGGCAGGCAGTCGCTATCAGCCACATGACACAGAGAGTCTCTGTCCATGTCACCGTACAGACCCTTGAAACCTAAAAAAAGACACAACATAAGTGATCACAGGATAATTAGGCTGTAATCTGATCATTGGTCAGTTTAAAGGGGATACGAATTTTACTCAAGAAGTTCAGTTTATTTGTCCTGCTCAGTGTGTGAAAACAGCATAATGGCATCTGGGGATCAGGAGGGAGCTTTCTAAAGGTTAAAAACAACCCTGGAGATTTCATCAGGGTACTGGGCTTGGGCACAAAACTTAAATTCTAAAAATAAATGAAAGATGCTATAAAGTTTCAAGCTGAGAAATATAGGATCTAGTATTTTTGGACCTTGATCATTAGGAAGCAATAACATCTCTTTGACCCAATTCCCAATAATCTGTCTGTGCCCCTTTAGTGCCCCCCTTAAGTTTGTTAAAATTTCATTATATTGTAACATGTAATTTCGTTGCCATTTTCCATTATTTGTTCCACCCAAAATATCATTACCTCTGAAATTATTTTGGACAACTGGAGAGAAAAATTACATGAAAGTTGATTATTCCTAGGTAAATTTCAATTAATTTCTTTCAACATTTTGCCCTAAAATTCAGTTACGTTTTTGCATTTCAGTTGCTCCTTTAATAAAAATGAAATGGTTATTTTTGTACAGCATAAGCATACAGAGCAGTACTGCAGGAAACAATGCCAATAATTGGATCTAAATTTGAAAAATTAAAAAATTTTAAAACAAAAAACTCTTCAATCATGTGTTATTTCATCAGGGTTGGACAGCACTGAGGTCTTTACCATAAGGATGCATGTGATCCCCTGGCATCTGAGGAGGGGTCAGGCCCTGTCTGAAGGGGTCCATGTCATAGTCCTGCTGCTCCAGGGTGGTGAGTCCCATCTGCTGCTGCTGCTGCTGAATGTGGGCATAGGAGGAGCCCAGACGCTCCATTTCAGAGGTCAAACCACCACGGGAGGGCGCTGTGGAGCACAGGAGACCCACAGGAGACGGTGTTCACGGCTGTTTGTTACAGTAATGCCTTTCAGTGTGCCTCTGTGCCCTGAGCTGCCTTCATGCTACTGTAACTATTTAGCCTCATTACAGCTCTATTAACTGGCTTTCATGGCTTTCAAAATATGTGTGAAGATTTCTATCAGAACTCTTTTGAAGAGACACATAGTTCAACATAATTTGATTCCACTGCCAGTATAGGATCCTATTTATTGCAAAAAGATACTTGAAAAAAAACTCCCTGTACTTCTACAAAATGTAACATATCCTGGATCATATGGCATTTTCTTTGACTGAAAACTAGTTTCTCGAGGTATGCCTATTTATACATTTTCCAGCAGGATGATACCTGTATGATGCGACGGGTGCTCATGCTGCTCCTGAGTCTGCTGCTGTTGCTCCTGCTGCTGCTGCTGTCTCCTGGCCAGTTTCTTCATCTGAAAACACGCAAGAGCAGACATGAAGCTCAGGCCCGGTGTAAAACATTTTTTCTCACTCCACAGTCCGTGTGCCACCCAGGCGTACGAGTGTGTTCACTCGATTGCAAAGTATTAACAGCGAGGTAAAGGACATCTTTCAGTGTAGGAGGGAAGCCACACATGAGCCCACTTTGTGAGGAAATGTGATGTTTAATCTACAGCGATCTCGCAGTGAGATGTCATCAGTTTCCTGTATGAAGAGATAACCAAGCTGATTTCCACTCTGGCATACAAACATGGTGCAGAAAGAGTCCTTTTATTAGTAGTGCATATGACTCTGTGTGTGTGTGTGTGTGTGTGTGTGTGTGTGTGTGTGTGTGTGTGTGTTTGTGTACTTTGTATTACTTTGGCTCTTTGGTTCTGGAACCAGACCTGCACAACCCGGACGCTCAGACCAGTCTCCGCTGCCAAGGTCTCCCTTACCTTGGATCAAGATTCAGGGGGAGGGAGAAAATAAGAAAGGGAGGGTAAAAAATAGGAAAGGTCACTTGAAGGTTAAAAAATCAGTGTCACCTCACTGATCCACCTCAAACAAGGAGGAAAGGATGAAACATTTACATCATATGAAAAAAGTAGACTACTTTTAAAATGTCAGTGTCAATGTCATTTTTTAAAGTTTGTAATGTAATCATGGCTGGAGGACATCTACACATGTACCCAGTAGCAGTACAGCACTACTATATGCAGTAGATGGAATACCACACCTCTAGGCTTACTTCAACATCCACAGCATTTCTTTGTTTTCTAAAAAGCATTACAATAACAATATACAACGTTTTTTGTCCACATTTTGAGGTATTTAATTTTTAAATAAAAATAAATAAATTTGAAACATTTAAAAATCTACATCTTTCTTATAAGGTTCTGATATTGTTGCATGCTAATTTCTAAAACTAGTCTATATTAAATGCTTGAAAAAAACAACAGTTTAAATAACATAACATACATTGTACAGCAAAGCCCAGGTCACATCTAGAACAGAAACTACGGAGATGGGCAGGGACTTAAGCTCTTTGGAAGTATGTACTGCTTTACAGTCCCACCAGACTACTGAGAGAATAATGAAAAAACTCTCTACCTTCCGGCAGGGCTTGGATGACACCTCAAAGGAGGCTTTAAATGTCCGTCTTTGCTGAGTGGTCAGAATAGTGCGTGGCCTTTTGGGACGTTTGCTCTCCAGGTCTTCTGATCTAACTCGTCGGCCTGTAACCCTCCCAGTTTCCTCCTCCTCTTCTTCTTCTTCATCACTTTTACCTAGGCGGCAGACGAGCAGATGTTTATTCACTTGCAAGGCATTCACACAAAGAAGACAAATGTTGAGAGACAGATTAATAAAGGAAATTTCATGCCATCAATCTGAGAGGTTCAATTCATCATTTGCAAACAGTTATTTTGTGATTAAGAGCTACAGCTTAATTTTTCAGTTGAACCACTTTCCCTCAACTTTCCCAGTTTCTGAGCTGAAGCAGGTTGCCTACATTTCCCAGAAGGAGTTTCTTACTGAGTACATGAGAAAGTATTCATAAACAATTAAATTAAATAAAAAGCAGAAAAAGTAGGCATGATCAATATTGGACATAATATATTGTCTTGCTACATGGCAAGAAACTGTAGCCATTGCCAATAGGTTGTTTTGATCCAGTGTTAGTGGTTTTTTTTTTTTTATTTCTCTCTTACCCAAACTTAGTTAGTTATGATAGTAACAACATACATGTGACAGTCAGAACTGCAAAGGATGCACAAATTTATAATAATACGAATGTAAGAAATAATGGCAAGCAAGTTTATAAAGAGCAAAAATAATCCTAACAGCAATCATACCTTACTTAAGTTTGGGTTAATGATAATATTAATATGTAAAACAATAACAATAACATAACACTGCATTGCATTGGTATAGTATTGGGTCAGTTTTGACCCACTGATTAGTGGACTTGTACAAAAACACATCCTGTCTGCAGCCTGTACCTGTGTCAGAGGAAGTCGGGCTGGCCACACACTGGTGGTAGTCCTCTCTGGCACACAGTAGCTGTCCCTCCCTGAGGACGCAGCGGTCTCCAGTCTGCAGGAGGCAGGAACAAACGCTGCAGGTGAAGCAGCGCAGGTGGAACACAGCGGCTCCGGCACGCATCACCAACTCTGCGGGAGAGATGGCCTCCCTGCAGCCCCCACAACGCACTGCAAACAGACTGGACAGAGGGACGGGAGGGTGGGGGGTGTAACAAGGGAGGAAAGAGAGAGAAATTGTGAGGACTCAGTAAATAAAAGAGAATAATGCTTTTGTTTGGCTGGATGGAGCTTGAGTATAAGCTCAGACACTTGAAGACCCCTCACACCTCAGTAAGAAGAGACACCATGAGAAAAAAATGCTTGGTTGACTTTGGGAATGTTGCTGAGTCGAGCTGTCACTCAAAACAACTGCCAACCTGACTTCTCCCCTCTCCTTCTCCTCCTGCTGCCCCGACCACTCAGACACATACCCTTAGCGTGGCGGGTGTGCATCTTAGCGCCTGGCAACCAGGACTGGTGGGCTTAGCCTCAGAGACTGTTGCTGTGGCTCCGGCTGCCGTGTCCGAGGCCGTGCTCCCGGGGAGGCAGGAGAAAGGCTCTCGGCAGGCCATGGCTCCAGGCAGAGGGGGGGAATCAGATCTCCCGGTGGGAGAGGCTGAGCCGCCGGTCCCATGAATTATCCGCGGAATTATCACTAAGTCTGCTTAACCAGAGCGGGACAAAGACAGAGCCAGCCCCCAAGCAGCAGGACCATTGTCCGCTGGCTGACACCGCGGCATTTTGGGTCTGTCACGCAGGATGATGCGTCATCATTCTGGAGCTGGTGTTTGTCTCCAGACCTGACTGGGTCACCAGACCAGTCAGCCCAGAGGCATGAGAAAGTGACAGCTTTTTTTCCACCTTTTTGTTTTCATAAAAAAATACTTTGTGCGGCCCATAAAGTCTGAGACGGAGAGTAAGGTTATTATTTTTGCTATTTTGCAGCTTTTAAAAAAACTAGGACCGATAAAAACTGGAACATTTTTTTTGTTTTCATTGTACAAATGTCAGCATTATTATGCAATATATTACACACACATACACATCCCAACACACAACCACTTATTCTCTCTCTTAACATCTCCCTTGCATTAAGGGTTAAGATTGATATAAAACATATGACAATATCAATCATGCATTTGATGGTGTCTCTAACAAAGTATAGACAGTCAAAAAATTTACACCATTGCAACTCATTTTCAAAACATGCCTTTATCCCCATCTGGGGTGTAAAACAACTTTTTAGTATTCTTTTCCTCCCACAGAAGCTGAAAAATGTAATTGAATGATGAATGATGCAGACCAACTATTCATGGACAAATGGATAATACTACTTTTCCAGATTAATATTAGCTGTTTGTATTTATCTTGTATTGGCCACCTATGTGATGAACTGTAGATATGATGAAGACAATCATATTTGTTTCATCAGAAAAACTCAATATTAAACTTTATTTTTTCTAGTCAATTTAATCAATAATTGATTGATCATTGTTTTGTTTTGTTTTTTACATTTTGTGGTGCGGCAAAGCAGCTTTGGCATAAAGGTGAACATGAGCACAAATTTGGTTTCAGTAAAATGCACCTAAAATAAAGATTTCACATTAACTTTCACATGAAACAAATATTGCATTTGACTTCCTTTTAAATGTAAAATGGAAATCTAGCACAATATTTACAAACAAACAAAAACTCCGGCTAAACATAAAGCACACACCCAGGTTGAGACGTCCCTGTCAAAAGGTCTGGAGCTGCAACATCCTGAAGCCAAACATTGCTGGGACCTCTCACTGTTGCTGTGGGGTAGCTAGGGAAACAGTAAAGCCCATTCCCAGCAGCTCAGGAGGGTCAGTCGGGCTGCTCGACCCATCCGAGTCGTCTGCCTCACGGCCTCAATGGTATGCGCTTTAATATGGCCAACATACCGTCTGTGGTATGTGCATTCCTGTGGCAACACAAGATGCACCAACGCAACATTTTTAAAGGAAGTGTGGCGGAGGAAATACCCGGAATGTTTCTATGATGCAGCAAAGTGCTCGATTTAATATCTCAATATGATGCTAATGCTAGATGTCAGTGAAGAAGAAACTACGGGCATTAATGTTGTGAGATCATTCATGTTTCGAGAATCGCTTTTCCATTATACGCCTCGTCCAGTTCGTCTTATTACACCCAGTATTCTTAAGCGTTGTTAATGCAAAGGTAAGAGTACCTCCAATACTTATGGAGCAGCGCAAGGTGTTTAATATTTCAGAGTTTCCGTTGACATGATTGGCCCAGAGGTCCTGCCAGGAGAGCGGGAACACTCAGTCACGCTGGATTTAGACATGGCAATTAGTGACAAGATCATTACAGAGGAATAAGTCAGCAAAAAACTCCGCTCTCCACACTCATATAGTCAGGGTCAGGCACTCCCTAAGTAGATGCACTGTATATTAAGATGAGTCTGTGGCAGAGATGTACAAACACACACACACATTTACTCCAGAGCAAGGCCCTCCCCTCTCATTGTTCTTACCCTGACTTCAGCGCTGACCTTTGGCGGTCAGGCAAACAGACTGCTGGTCTAGTGGACACGCAGAGAGACAGATCCTGTTTCTGGATCAGGTTAACCTGGATCCTTTGCCCAACACACACGCACCAACAGAGAGCGTGTATCAGATACAGATCTGCGGGTCAAGTGCACCGCCAGTCACACCACTGATCTGACGACCAATCTGATGTCCAGTCTACCTGTTCACTGAACCGTTTAGCCAATCTGAATCTACTGACAATCCGACCAACCTAAACATCACATTGTCAGAGAGGAATTTGCATCCTGCTTCATTAAATTACAGAACAGGGTGCTGTATGTATTGTGTGTCCTGTGTGACTGCTACGGGTCAGGCAAAACAAACTACATAGACAGTGTAGTCATGTCAGGGAGATTTCTCTCAAATATCTCAGATAATCTTCTAATGTGTTGCTTTGTCTTGGAAAATGGTGTCCAAACAAACCTCGTCATGTACTGCAAAATATATAAAGCCATAAACTTTCATTATCATCATTATTATTATTACTGTGTAAATACTGGATCTAATGGCATTTTTTTAAAAAATATGGGACCATTCAATGAATACAAACAATTTAGTTTACTAATCCCTAATGAGAGACGTAGAAAATCACCAGTGGTTATCTCTGGAATGTACCAATCTATGAATATTGCCATTTGTTTCAATAAGTTTTTAATAAAGACATAACAAGGAATGAACTAAAGTCTTGAAGTTAAAAAACTTTAGATTATCGTGTGCGGAAAGATATTGACAATTTTTGACTCAGTTATTGATCTTCCAGTTCACATTTTTGCTAACCTGTACATTCTGCTGCTGTACTGAATGAGTTTAAAGCTATGCTGGTGCTGTAATTTATAAATATGTATTCAAACTTCAAACAGCCTGAAAATCTGAACTGTTTTGTGAAATATGGCTCCCAAAAAGTTGGTTTGGTGAAAAAAGATACAAGCAGCACTTTTGCACCTTGTTTGAACTGGTTTGATTATATTGGATGACAAAATGCCTGTTAACAGATACAGCATTTAGTCTGATAATAAAAGCCATGTATGTAAAACAAAGACATGCACCCATTAATGGTTTATATGTAAAGAAAAAAAATCAAAAATCAAAACAAGTTCACAGATTAACTCAAGGTGTCATGTGAATGTAGTTTTTCTTCATTTCAAGTCCATGTTTTATGTTTTAAGTCCAGGGTTAGTTATGTACAGATGCAATAATAAAAGCATAATGACTTCATATAAACTGCTTTGTTCAGGGAAGTCAAATACTGGCATTATTGTTGCTTAGCTTCCACCAAGAGGCCAAACCTCGCTGGCACTGACTGTCCACATGAGCAAAGGGAAAAATAAGGCGAGACTCAAGACAGAAGCTTCAGCGTGTGGTAAGAGACAAATGTTGTCACAGTATGGAATAATCGTCACTTACGAGCTGGCTTCACACTAGTCCTGGATCAAAAGGAGGGAGGGAGCAGAACACAGTCTGCACCGCGAGAGAAACACTGGCACAATTTTAAAAACCCCTCATCGTGGACAAAAAGTGGTGCTCATGTGTTATAGGGTGCCATAACCCCAGCCAGGACGAGCGGGGAGGCGGAGACGTGAGACCTCAGAGGCAGAGCTCTGGCACCAGGCCTCCTGCTAATTGGTCAGGTCAGATATCTCACGGTCGGCTGGGCGTTGTCCCATCGCTCGACACAGGGGCTGCTGTGAGCAGAGCTTTCCAGATGCCACGGCGCATAACGCCAGGGCTCATGGAGCGCACTGTCCCCCAAAATAAGTTCACACCAGCCTCACCGCCTCTCTTGTAGGGATGCACCAGACCTTCTGACATATGGCTCTACTCTCCTAATTACCTCTCAGTCCTGCCTTTTTCCTCTGTGCTTCAGCCAAGTGCTATGATCTCCGCTGATCATGCTAAGCACTTGGAATGGGCTTTACAAGAATCCACTCTGGTTTCCATTTATCCATTAAAATGCCAGTTCAAATGTTTGTATTCATGCTCGGCCATCATTAAAAATGACATGTTTCAAATGCACTAATAGCAAATGCTCTCCTCACAAAGGTGCACAGGCCTCCAGCACTGCTGCAGTGTCATTTAACTGAACATGTTGGCGGGGAGCATGTTGGACCAGCACTTCTTGTTTCCCTGCTCGCTTGGCAGAACGGCCGTCACTAAATTGTTCAGAAATAATGTGAGCTGCTGCCTGTTAGCGTGTGCAGTTTCTGTCTTGGCTCTTGTTTAGGTGGGAGCATGTTTTGGAGTAAGAATGAGGGGATGAGGCAGCGGTAGTGGGAGGGTAGGAGGGAGTCGGGCGATGGGTGATGATGGTGGGAGTTTTGGGGGGCGGGGGGACCGCCTCGTCGACGAGACCATATGTTGTCCCCAGCTTGCAGTTGCCACGCCAATGGGCCTCGAAATTTTAACACATTTTGACAATGTGTCAGTTGAGCTCTACCCCTGGTTGTGTGCTGTACGTGTGTGTGAAGGTGTGACCGTGTTGTTTTGTGTGTGCGCATATGTGTGTATACTGTTCGATAGTGTTCTCACATTCCAGCTCCCTCGCCACCCCTTCCTCCTACAGTCACCTTGTTCTCTTAGTGCCCTGTGCCAAGTTCCCTGGAAGTCAAGTTACACCATATACACATATACAAATACACACACAAACACACACACACACAACAAAATGCTTTTGCCATAAACTATAAAATGTCCCCATATGTACAGTATACACAAGTAGGCAGGAACAGATATGTTTAAGTTACTATAAAGAAAAATCACTTGTCTCTTTGGCCCTCGCACATGCACACACACACTCTCTCTCTCCCTCTCTCTCTCTTTCACACACACACACAAATTCTTAGTCAAGGTCAGATCTGGACAACGGTTCTGTTGTAAAAATTGGCTTAATAACACACAATAACGTTTGGTCCCTGGGGCCCAAAAAATACTAAAATGAATAAGATAAGCCAAAATAAGATAAAAAGCTTATAACAAAATGAACAGTGCATCAGTAAAACACCATTAGATATTTTTTCTATAACATGAACTATAATGTTAGTAGTATACTTGCAACATATATACTTAAAAAAACCTAAAACTGCAGGACCACAGGATGAGAAAAAAAACTCCTAAAACTCTAAAATATACTGCAAAACAATCTTGCATTGAAACAAGAAATGTGATGCAACAAAAATGTGATATTTGGCATAAATTTCAGCAGAAATTTGCATCATAAGCTGTAATTAAAATTAAAATGTATTATAGTATATATCATGTTGTTCTTTACCAAAGTAAATGTCACTTAATAAAAATGTCAATACAATGGCTTTCGATCAACTTATTGACTCAAATTTCTTTGGTTTTTCTAACTTAAATTAAATTGTATTTCTTATTGCAAAACCCCTAAGAAAAAAATTAACCTGGAAAAGCTCTTTACTTTCTCTAGTTTTTTTTTAGCCTGCATGTTTCAGTGTTTTGCCACCTCAGTAGAAACCGCACCGTGATGAAGAGCTGGAGGTCAGCACTCACTCTGCATAGTCCCGCTTGCAGTAAAGTTTGCGGTCCCGCAGGAAGCAGGAGCTCCGCAGCGTGTCCCCGCACGCGGCGCAGCGCACGCACCCCTCATGCCAGAGTCCGTCTGTGACTCTGAGCAGGAATCTGTCTGTGATCCGCCGGTGGCATCCGGCACACACCGGCCTCTGATCCATATCTGCAAGCAGCAAGTGAAACAGTGGCTCAACAAAGTTTGCTGGAAAGACAGTTTATGATGTGAGAAAAAAGTCCTGAAATAGACTGATCATTAAAAAGTGTGTATTGACTTGGTTTGAATTGAAAGTTTGATGATGCAAAACAGCTCTAAACAACAAAATAGCGCAAGTGCAATTAACATCAAAAACTGCTATTTTTAAAATCTTGATTTATATAATTATCAAGTTTTACCCACCTAAGCATGATGTGGGTCGATCCACCATTGCAAACCTCTGAGGAGACATTGTCAAATATATTAAAGTTAATGGAGAGAAAAGGAATATTGCAAAATATTTTTTTAAGAGAGTGGGAAAAAGTTCATACCTGCAATAATCAAATCAAACTTCTGGCCGGTAGAAAAGTAACCTTTTGGTTGTAAACTCCAGATCCAGCAGTTTCCTCTCAGAGCATCAAAGTCCTGCTGCAACTTGCTGCTCGGAGCAAAAAGCAGCAAAGTTTCTCCTCAGAGCTTCCGACGAGCTCACTGAGTCCACTGTTATTGACTATTTAGGCAATCTATCAATTACCCTATTAGGAGTGGTGAACGGGAAGGAGAGAGAGAGAGAGAGAGAGAGAGAGAGAGAGAGAGAGAGAGAGAGAGAGAGAGGCTTCCTCCATGTGCAGGTGCCGGTTACCTCTCTCTCCCCCTCCCTCTCCTCTTCCACCTCCCCCTCTCTTTCTCTCTCTCTACTCTTCCTGTCTGCCTGAGCCTCTCTTCCCCCACAGACAGTGAATGTTTCATAGATAGATAGATAGATAGATAGTTCATTTTAGGCCAAAAACATTGACACGTGACAGTTTAAATTATTAACTACTTAATTTAGTCAATGTGCTTTTTTATATGTATTCATAAACACACATCATCCCCACATATTTTTTGCAATTATATCTCTACAATACCTCAAACATACCTCTTTTCACACGTATGCAATTTCTTATTAATCATCAGTCAACATTAGTAAACATGTGTGTGATAAGTGAACATAAGCCAATATATCAACTATATTCCATATTTCTGTTTTGTTCTTTTTTGCATCTTGTTTCCCATGTGACACCTTCAGCCCTGGTCTTGACACTATCACAGGTCTTTGTGATGCGGAGTGAAGCAGCACTGGACCCATGAAGAGGAGGATGCAGGAATCTGCACACACAGATGGATGTCACACATGCTATGAGGCAGCATCTGTGTGGTGGTGGTGTTTCCACTCTGGTCACGCCATCTGGTGGCCGGAAATATATAGACGAGACAACAGTTGTCTCAGAAAGCCTGAGATTTCAGGTTCAATTTTCACTGAGCAGAGAAAATAATTTTGGACTGTTTTTGTCTGTTCATTATAATGGGAGAACATTTGAGAATATCAGTCAAATATGATAATAATTAATATTCTATTAACATATAAATTGTTGTTTAATAAATCGAAAATAAGACAATGCAAACACCACGTTTCAGATAAATTTTTAAATAACTTTATTCTGTAAGAATTCTCAAATGTGTTTTAAGAAATGCAAGGATGGTTTCTGTTTTTTTTACAATTCCTCTTTGAATAAAATATGATTCTTTTTCAAATTGCATTGGGTTGCTTTTAAAACGGACACCTGAAATTATCTATTTACAAAAGTAATCTGTTAACAATTCTATTAGAATTCATTTTGACAGTGTACTCGATCCTCATGACTCCACCCTCCCCACAAACCTCAAAATACTTTTTATTCCATTTTAATTACAATGTTTTGCTAGGTACAAAATATGCTGTTTTACAATTTGAATCAAGTCTTTTTTTTAATTCTATCTTCATATCGCTGACAATGTGGGAGTATGTACAGGGGGAAGGGGGGGACTGGTGTCATGTGATCTGATGAGGAGCCTCCAGCATCTCCATCAGGAAGGTGTCGATAGGCGTGTCCCCGATCAGCTTGAAGAAGAACAGATGCTCCAGACACTTGAGGCCGATGGAGCGCAGGGCGGGCAGGCGGAGCAGCAGCTTGGCAAACCTGCCAAAAGAGATCGAGAGAAGAAAAAGAGCCATCATCAATATCAATGTATACCATCCAAAATCTGTAAAACTTGTATCTCATTTATCAAGACAGTAAGATTTGAACAAAACACTTGCATGTCTTAAGTCACAATTAGTTGTGTTCTTACAGTTTTTGGTCTTAAATTATTTAAATACATTATTTTACTGGACTAAATGTATCTTACAACTGTAGCTACCAGTTACGCTGTTGATCAGTATTTATGAAAACCGTACAGAAACATGTTAAATATGATGCACTGCTATTTACTTCATTAACAAATTGTGCATTTAAATCCTAAAAAAATGCATCTGTAGTTTAACATTCATCGCAGTGCTAATGCTTTCATATTTCTTATTTAATTTTGCATCAATACTTTTTTTTGGCAATATTTATTTTTCATTTTTTATTTTTTTGTGCTGTCAGCTAAGTGTCCACGGTTGAAGGAAACCTACAACGTAGACTCATAGTTCACGTCACCTGTTCGTCTTATTTAGCTCCCAGCAGTAAATAAAAATAATCAATTGCAAACCATTTTCTAGAAGCAATACACACCCGGCCTGTATCCTTTTAAATCTAATGCAAGTCATAAATCACATGCAAGTTATGTAAGAACTTTGAGATAAAGTAACCTACACATTGCTAAAGCCACATTTAAACAATGGTGTTAGATATTGATCGATGCTGTAATGTAGTGCATTTCCTACCTGCCAGGCTGGTCTGGGTATTTCTGTTTTGTGTACGACTCCAATGAGGCATAAACTTTTTCCCTCAGCCCCTCAACCTCTGGTGGGTTTGAAAGACCTTTTGCATCTGAAACAAACACATGCTCCAAGTCAGGCCAAATGTTTCACTGATGAAATGTTAAATCCACATTATCTCAAAAACTGAACATCTTTTACTGGAAAAAAACGGAGGCTGAGCCGACCTGGGTTGAAGAGAACGATGGCTCGCAGGCAGCCCAGCTCCGTCTTATCCATCTGCATATCTTTCATTTTGGATACCAACTCTGTCAGGACTCTGCAGGAGATCAAATGAATAACATTACAGAGTTTTGTCCCATTTCTTATATCACACTTTGGAAGAATGAACTGAAGCAACACCACAAAATTATGTATAAGAAAAGCCAACATCAGCCTTTACAGGCACTTGGCAAAAGTTAAGACAGCAACATGACCATAATACTGTATGGCCACAGTGATTTGATCAATATCTGCCCCTTGTGTTTCACTTCGAAAATTCAGATTCATAACAATATTAAATAGCTCTCTCATCACCTGTCTGGAAATATCACAAGACTTTTTCGATACAAGACCAAATAAGTCTTGTTCTCAAACTACAGCACTCTTACTAATACATTATTTCGTATTTTATTTTACACATTTTATTTTATTTTTTCTTTAATATATTACCTTCTCTCTCAATATTTGAGATATATGAAATATGAAATATAACATATGAAATGCTCAGTGACTAAAAAAACAACACAGTAACTCTTGCCCTATCTTTGAATGTTACCCACCTATCAAAGATGGAGCCCACTCCAGCACTGTGGGCGCTGCTTCTGTGGACGTGGAGGCCCGTCGCCAACAGGATGCCGTCTTTTACCGTGACTGAACGATGCGAGAATGAGGCGATAAGGAGCTCGTTCCAGCCTGGATGTGAAAAAAACAAAACAAACAACTGTGACCTCTCCATCCTTTCATTCCTTCTTTAAAGTCCCTCTCTAGTTTGTGCAAATGATATATTGTTGTATATACTGTTTTGATAAAGCTAGAAAGATTGTCATTAGGTCTGGTGTGGTGGCTTCTTCCTTTCCTCATTCAGGCCTGAGTGTGAAATCTCTCACCAGCAGAGGTCAGCGCTGGTGCAGCTGCAAACGCACTGTTGGGACTTGGCAAATAGTCCAGTTATATTTGGTTTCACTGCTCCATTAAACTAGATGGCAAAAATGTGTTGAGCAAATGTAAAAGACTTAAATAGACTGCCTGCCTGGGGATGAATAACTGCCCTGAAGGAAATACTACACCAGCATGAGGACAATGGGTTGTAGAAAGGATTGTTTACTGTGGTAAGTATATGTGTGTGTGTGTGTGTCTAAGTGTGTGTGTGTGTGTGTGTACCTGCTCGTAGTAGGATGACCTGGTCGTCGAGGGGGAGTTCAGAGAAGTGCGGGATCCTTTTGGCCCACTCCACCAAGGTGAAGAGCTGCTTGTCTGCTGCTTGGCAGATATTGGTGACCGGGTCGTTGGTCTGGAGAGGAGGAAGGAGGCAGACCGCAAAAAACAAAACAAGTCAATAAGAGTGCTAGTTAGATCCATCTAAACATGTCATGACAGCAGTTAGTGAGCAGGTGCAGCTGCAGCTATTTTTGGCTGCTTTGTAAACCAACAATTTCCTCTCAAGACCTGTGAAAGTTTCAATTCATTCGTGGAAGTTTACAGACACAGAAGACAGAAGGACAGAAAGATTATAGGATTAAAACCAGCTTATAATATAATGCAATCCATCCTAAGTCCAGCCTGAAAATGGGTTTTTGGCCACAAGCTCATAATGCTGAACTTTGTGTGGGAGGATTTATAGCAGAGCTGTTGTTGCATGAGTTTATATAGGTGTCCCTGATTAAATGTTAACTCCACAACTTCACTGTTAACTTCTCAGAATAAGTGTTAGTTTCAGATCTTGGGGGCGTTCTCCATTCTCAAGTCTAGCACTGCAATAAACGCTGTATGGTAAAAAACAAAAACAGCAGCACACTGACAGTAGCTTGATTAAATTATGGAGGAACACTCAATCCTGGATTCCGTCCCAAAAACTGCTCAGCTCCTGGTATTTGTCTTTGAACACTAATCACAAAAACATTTGAATCTGGCTTTGGGGATTTTTTTACTGACTTTAATGTGACTTGGACGGATCACATTCCATCATTCAGCGTCACAATAGCAAAGAGCTTCTTTCCTCAGCTGGGTACATATTTTCTGACCACCACTCATCAGACCAACATAACAAAGCAGCACATTTTTAGCACGCAGTGGTTCCCCTCATCTGTTGTCATCAGTGATTAACAGTTCATGGGTTTAGCCAAATGCAACCCAGTGTCTGTGATTCTCACCGAGTTGCTGGGGCTGCCGTCACTGTACGTCTCTGTTTTGGGCTCCACAGCCAGCTCAGCATCCAGGATCTTGTCCACAGGCATTTCCTCGTTGAAACTGCTGGTAGATTCCACCTCATTCTCCCCCCGCTCCTTCCCACGCTGTCGCTCTTCTTGCACCGCTGCACAGACACAAACACATGCACATCAGGTCAAAATTCCCATAATTAGATATCAGCAAAAATGAACACTGTGCTGGACAACGTTAAAAGAGACTGTCAGCGCTATAGTTTTAGAATAAGCAGCAAGATACAAAACGCCAGAAAAACTGTGAAAAATTCACACAAGTAATTTTCTAAAACCTAAAGACATTCAGTTTATTATCACCTAAGACAAAGAAATGCAACAAAATCTCAATTTAAAGAGGCTGCAACTGGGGATTGTTTGGCATTTTGCTTGAAAAATGACTCAAAGGAATTATTGATTATAAAAAAAAACAGCAGATTTTTCCTTTAGCTGCTCAAAATTAGATTAGTTTCTGTGATGCCTGATCATTAGTCACTGGAACTTAATGTAAACTGAGTGAAACATTCAAGTCCGAAACATCGTTATGTCTGACAGCATTATTTAAAATGTGATCATGCTTTATGTATTTCCATGGAGTTCAGCCTTACATGTTTACTATTTTTGAAAATTTTGTGATCTTGATTAGAATTTTAAACTTGTGACTGCAGGGGTGATTGATCTTGACTTATGTGTGCCCAGACTGACCCTGAAGCATCTCACACAGGCACACACACCTTCTCTCTTCATGCCCATGGCCAGGCACTTCTGGTAGCGACAGTACTGGCAGCGGTTTCGCTGGCGCTTGTCGATCAGGCACTCCTTGTTGTCTCGACACGTGTAGGTGAGATCTTTACGGACGGTCCTCTTGAAGAAACCTTTGCATCCCTCGCAGCTGTACACGCCATAGTGCTTTCCTGTGGAAACACGATCCACAACATCAGTACATCTGAATTATGCCTCCAGTTCTCAATAAGACCAACATGCAAAATAAGCAGGTCTTAAACTTGTATTTGAGCACATTTTTGGAATCACAGTTGAAAGCATGTTGCCATCCACTCCACAATGACAAATCATTTATAAATGCATTGGCAACAAAGTAATGAAGATATTAGCAAGAGCAAAAATGCAAAGCGAATTACATAGACAAAAAACACATTAAAATGACATTCAAAAACAATAAGCGATAAAAACATTATAAAATCTATTAAGACTGAATGAAATGAGATTAAAAAAATAGATAAAATCAAATGCAATACAAATAGACCAGAAATAAATAATGCAAATACAGTACAGTATTAAGTTGCCCAGAGGAAATAATAGTGCAGTAGATAAACCAGTCATTCAAAGGCACAGGAGTTTGAAATGGGCTTTGGTTGAGGTAAAGATCATCAGGAAGATGGCTCCATCTGTGTGAAGCACAGTAGCTAAAAACAGCCTCACCCTCTTTAGTTCTGACTCAAGGTACTAACACTTCTGTAAGATATATAAGGGTCCTGTTGGGTTTATGTTTTGAAGAAATGTATTTGGGCCCGAGATTGCTAAGTGATTTATATAATTGGGTTGAATAATAGTGGCCTAAGAATAGACCTCTGGGGGACTCTTCATATCACTGTCAGTAAAAACATAAAAAATAAATATAAAAACAAACAATATATTGAGATATAATCTGAACCGACTGAGTACTGGACCAGGCAACCCCTCTCATTTTTCCAATCTGTCAAGACTCAAGTTATAGTCCAAAGTATCAAAGGCTGCACTAAGAGTAAGCAGCACCAAAACTGGTGATTTACCTGAATCAGTAGTCAAACTGGCATTTATCAGTGCAGTCTCGGTGCCGTGATGTGGTCAGACTGAAATCTGTCCAAAAGCCCATTTACATTTAAAAGGTGGGTGAGTTCAATCAAAGCATCTTTCTCAATCATTCTTCCAACAAAGGGAAAATTGGAGATCAGCCTGTGAACATCTGATATTAAAGGCTCCAGGTGGCTTTTCTTTAGAAGGGGCTTACTGACTGCAGTGTTCAGTCATTTTGGAAAAACGCCAGATAGGAGTGAGCCACTGACAATTTTCAGCACATCCACTCCCAAGCAACTGAAAACATCATTGAAAAAGCTGGTTGGCTTGGTGTCAAAACAACAGATGGATGAATTATGATGCTACTCGAGACCCTCCAGAGTTTTAGTATTAATAGCACTGAATGTTGACAATCTAGTCAAACTGCAGCAGTGGTCTGATTTCATTGTTTGACATGGAAGAATTTATGGTCGTGCTGATATTTTAAATTTTTTTAGTAAAAAAAGATGAAATCTCATTACATTTATTGAGAGATAGGATCTAGCAGGCGAACAGTGTTGGGGAATTAGTTTGCTTCTGACACAGATGTTGTTGATATTCCTGTTGATGTTAGAGAAAACTGATTTTCTAGCTTCATTTATTTCAGGACTGTAATACAAAGCCTCTCTTTAAAGCTGTTGTAGTGAATCTGAAGAGGACCTTTCTCCATTTCTCTTTTCCAACTTCTAACGTTTCTAACAGCTGGGATGTTTCTCCTACCTTTACAAGTGCAATAACTTTCAAACTTTTACAGTCCAAATTGACGAAGAGCAAACCAACATATGCACTCATAAACCTGACAAAATGTCTGACAAGTAACCTTGAAATCAATCTCATTGTCGTCTTTCCTTTAGTCATCTGGGTGGCGACCTTTGTGGTGAGTGGGAATGTAAATTTTTTTGCCCATGCCCCCCTCCCCTCCCCTCATCCTCACCCTCAAACATTACCTGAGGAGCGGTCCCCACAAATGGAGCAGATGTGTTTTGACATTCCCCCGGGGCTCGTACACTGGTAGTTGATGTTTCCCAGGTTCTGTAGGCCCGGCGGAGGCTTGATGTCCTCTGAGCTGCTAACACTGTTCATAGAATTCATCTGAGGATAACAGGAAGACAGCAGAGACAAAGAGTTGAAGCTGAGGTAGCCAGAACTGAATGAGCACAAGAGAGCAGAGGAGGAAACAAAGGGGAAGTAAGAGTGAACAAAGTGTTAGGCCATCTCATGACACTCTCCCCCTTCCTCTATTTTCTCATTTTGTCTTCCGCTCACCCATATTAATTTTTTTTTTCTCTCCACCCACACACTTTATTGTGAAAGTGTCTCAGGGTGTGATCACATGCTCGGGTAGTAGGTGGGGCTGAGGCTTCTGTCTGAGGCTTGTCATACAGGTTTTTTTTAAATGTTTGTTGACAAGGGGAGGCATATGAGAGAGGTCACGTGAGCAGAGAGTGCAGTTCTTCAACACAAACAGCAGAGGGCACTCATGTGTTGGATTTTCCAATTTCTGAGGGACATTTTGAACTGTGTTATTAAGACATTAGGACATCAAATAAACACAGTTTGTTTCACCAGTCCACATTTCCTTTTCATTATTTATGAGCTTAATTGTAGTGTAGTGTCATATTGTAGTGATGTAATGAGACATTGAAAGATCTCATATGTGACATTAAGAAGCCCGATGAGACATAAAGGTGTGAACAACCCTCTGAGGTTAAAACAACTGGCACTCCCATCACTCAGTAGAGCTAATGACACCTCTGAAATGAGGGCGTGAAACGTGTTCAAGAGCGAGCAACAAGTCCAGCTTCCTTTGACTCTTACGTATCTCTTTCTAGCTCTTATCATCCTCGTGCCCTTTGACCTCTTCCTGCTGATGAGCACCAGGCAGGATGCGTATTTCTGTTGCGCTTTTTTTGTTTGTTTGTTTAGTTGTTTATGTGCAAACATCTGCACTCCATGTGGAGACAACAAGGTCGACCTACATACTGTGTGCCCTCTTGTCCTATATATTTGATGCGGCGTGACATATAGGACATCTTTCCCACAGTCACCTCAGGCTCTCCCTATCACTTATTTACAATGTGCACTCTCTTCTGAATATCCTCTAATGGCAGGCTGAGCTCAGGCCTGTGACCTTACAGCGGAGGAGAGTATACAACTGAATATTTTTTCTGTCTTTCACTTTTCCTTGAGCTCACTATTTCGCTTCACCACTACCACCTTCTCCCACTGTGGATGCCCCAAAGGCAGACCATCACACTGAAATGAGCATTCAGCCCCCTGCATACTTATTTATGCGAGCAGTCTTCCTCCCCAGTGCACCGCTCAACACAGTTTGCACAAATAATTAATTTTACACATGTATGGTTTGAGAAAATAAGTCTTGTGGTGCAAAGAGTTGTTGAGACACACATGCTGCTTCAGACAGACAACATACTGCTGGAGAAAAGAGCTACAAGCACTGTATATGGATTATTGATGCATCATACATTCTTTACACAACACATGGTATGAAGAACGCGCTGCTCCATACATGTAAGGTTTTGTTGGGTCTTTACTGAAACAGACGTGCATCTCCACAAAGTCCTCTCTGAAATTAACTGTTTTTTCAAAGAGAATTTGTCAATTAGATGATTGACAGAGAATTAAGTGAGGACTGTTCTATTAAATGTTATAATTATACATTATCATTTATGTAATTTTCTAAGCAAAATTGCCACAAAATCAAGGGCTCCAGCTTTTAAAATGTCTTTGTCCTTGATATTTAACTAAATATCTTTTGGATTGCTAATCAAACACAGTTTAGATATGTCAACTCAGACTTTGAAAACATTGTTAATTGCAGCCCTAAATGACAAAGACAACTAAAAATTAAAAGCACTTGACTGGAAGTGACTCACACATTGATTGCTAGGTATCTTTACACATAATATAACAGAATAACCTAACTGAACATTAAATGATGCTTTTGAATATTTTCTCTTGCTCAGCAGTAAAATAGTTGAAAAAAATACTTTATTCTTCATAATGAGTCAAACTATATATTAATATATATAAATATACCTGTAATAATACTGATCAGGTCTTTTAAAGGAATGAAAGAAGAAACACAGTAGTATACAACTATAATACTGAATTTGCTTATGCATCTCTCAGTCCAGCTGCTCATGAACTTCAGTTCTCTCATGAAAACAGAATGAGATGTTACACGACACAATGACCTGATGGCACTTATACAATCATACAATCATATCAACCCTGACCCTAAAGGCACAGATCTATAACGTGATTGAACCAATGTATATCATTGTCTGCTGTGACCTGCAGCGCTGACCTCGATACAGCCTCTGTGAGTCTGTCTCTGTATGTGTGGTCCGTCATCAAAGCACTGAGCTTTGTGGGGTTTGTAGTTCATTCAAGGGGCCATTAAAAGAAAGAAGCTCCATTAACCCCCACTCTCTGCTCATTTGTGCCACAATGTAAAAAGGGTGGTCTAATGCTTGTTCCTGTTTATTTATTAGATAAGATGCAACCCTTACGCTAAAAGGAGCTGTGTTAGGAACATGAACTTGTATATAAAAACCGAGATGGAAGTATAAAAAGGGACTGAGGCCAGCAGGGAAAAGTGACAGGAGGAGAGAGAGTGAAAAATGAGAAAGTAAGAAATTCAGAGAAAATGGGGGCTGCTCTTTTTTCTCCCAGTAATCCATTAAAAGGCTGATAGTTGGCCTGCGTCTTAAGTCCCCTCGCATGACAGCAGTAACACAGAACTCAAGGATGACCTTTAGGGCAAGAAGTTTAAAGGTCAGTAGAAGGGTAGAGGAGAGGGAGAAAAGCCAAAGTATGCCAGCCAAACACATTGGATATGGCTAAGCTTCAACCTCTCATACGCTGTCAGAGATTCCAAGAACGAGAGGCACATGATCGACTACAGAACATGATAGTTTAATGCAGACAGACTTTGCCAAAAGTAGTAATTTGAAAGAATATGAACCTCTGATGAGAATGTTGGGAGCTTAGGAGAGTGTAGCAATGAATAGGTTAGTGTTGAGGATTTGTCATTTCAACACATGAATTCTGTTTCCAAACGTCTTTTTGAAGATTACAGGTTGTAGCTAACTGAGGAGGTAACTTTAAAAACACATGGTAAAGGAAACTAAATTCATTAATTTATAGTATATAGTATAGTATATAGTAATTTATTACATTTTATAACAATTGGAATGCCCCAAAAATAATGATTAGAAATAAACCTAACAAAGGTATATTTCCTTCCTGTGAAATCGCTCTAAAAAAGAAGCTTTTTAAAGGCAATGTGCAGTTATCTGATGACCATCAAAACAACCAGACATGTGCGTACCTGTGGACTGCTGAGTGGTCCGAAGTTCATGTTCGGTGTGGACGGCAGCGATACAGACGGCGAGCCCAGGGAAGATGTAATGACGGGGTAGGGCGAGGCCAGGCCATTCATTGGTGATCCCAAGGTGGACATGGGAGACGGTAGAGGCCTGGAGGTGCTGATGACAGACGGGTGGCCGACCATGCCGCTCATGTGAGGGGGGGCTGTGCTCATTGGCCCTGTAGAGTCTGGAGGAGAAAGAATGGTGGGTTAGGAAGATTGAGGAGACACAAAATAAACAGATTTATGCTAGTACCAGTTGATTAGGTTCCCCTACACAATACATCCATGAAAATAAATGCTGTCTTTTTGAAGCCTGTAATTTTGAGGATTTGTGGACTGTTTGACAGAGTTTCTATTGCCATAGTTAATGGTGAGTGTGTGGGATTACATTAAATATAGAGGTGTTTCTAATATTTTGTCCAACCACATTGATGTACATATGGAATAGGTGGAATAATGTGTCACGTTGAACAAACTAATGCAAACGAGTTTTAAAAATGCATAAAATAAATAATATTAATTCAATCCTCAAAATTCATTTTCAGGCCACCAGTGGAACAAGCTGTAAATACAATAATGACATATTAAGACCTTATAAAGTTGCTATGACAAACATGCTGAACTATCTTCAATAGCCCGTTGCTAACTGTATCCTTCTGCCTGATGTGGCTGGAAACAACACAAGTGAGACTGAACCAAAACAAACCAAAACAACAGAGTTGACTGCTAAATTCTATGGGTTTGTCAGAGGCAACCTTGACATTACACACAATTTTCATGTAATTTAATCCATTGTTAATATAAAAATATTGAGTACAGTCGTTTCAAATACACCACATGATCACACTTTAAAATGAGTGGAACCAGTAGCTGACACTTAATACAAAAGTCATCTAAGTGTAAAATATGCTGTATATTGGAAAATGAATTGAACACATTTCCATGTTAAGTGCCGTATTAATGGATTAAGGAGGTCTGAGAGTCGGAGGAAATATGTGACTGCTAGTGCAATATGTCTTTATGCAGTCAGTGTTGGGTAAATATGGCTACACAGAGCGAAGCCCGCCTGACTTTGGTCACAGGGTGCTGACTTTGCTTTGCATCCATTGATGTAAAGTGACAGGCTGGCATTTACATAGATGACCTACTTAGAAAAGCTGTCAGTCATGTGGGGAACAGGGCATGGTGTGTAATTTCATGCATGTGCTGTAGCTGTGAGGACATTCGTTCAACGTCAAGCCAAAATACAAATACCAACATACAGACGTTTGACACATTAAAGGAAAAACCTGGATAAGTGAGTGGAGAAACATGACGAAAGCAGATGCTTCCAGACAGGTGATTAAGCAATTAATATCCAATCATGCTCTGTGGCAGGCACAAAAATGCTGAGCAGGCCCAATTGATTCTGATTTTGATTTCTGAGTGGTCTGCAAAAGAAGGTTCATTATTTGAACAAGTATAGTAGAGGCTTCAGTCTACAATTGTATTTGCTTTTTATCCAAAGCAATGCACATTCACATACTGATGGAACAGCCATCAGGGGCAATTTGGGGTTCAGTATCTTGCCCAAGAACGCTTCGACACATAGACTGCAGGGGCCAGGGATCGATCCACCAACCTTCCAATGAGCTGGACAACCGCTCTACCTCCTTAGCTACAGCCGCCCCCACAAGCAGCCTGCTCAGCTGGCTCGCAGACTTGATGCTCGTGCAATAATGCGATATGTACGGAACAACAGAAGAGCAACTCTCCCTCAGGTCAAATCCACTAACATTCACTAACATCTGGCTTTTGTGGTCAGTGGGAAAGGGTACAATCGGCATTCATTCCCGCATCAAACGACTCTGTGGGAGTCACAGGTATCGGCTCCAGCTTCAACTGGCAGTGATGGAAACATGACCCCTGGGTGGACACACTAATTTTTGCCCCTTTTTAAGATGTACGTTGAATATTATTCATTGTTTTTTTCACAGCCAGGGAACAACTGGCTCATTCGTGATACTGAATGTGATAAACCAGACAAAAACAGAAAGACAAACTCATCTACTGGCAATGGAAAAGGAGTCAATCTGCTTTTAAACGCACTAATTTTGCTTTAAATATGGCAATAGAGAGACTTGTTCTTTTATCCTGTGATGAAACATTTCTATCCTGACAGAAGCAGCCTCTTCCAGGACGACAGTGCCCCCCGTCCATAGGGCATGAAGGGTCACTGAATAGTTTGATGAGTATGAAAATGATGTGAGTCATATGTTATGACCTTCACAGTCACCAGCCCTCAACCTAATTAAACACTTATGGGCGATTTTGGACCGACGTGTTAGACAGTGCCAATATCAAAACAGCAAATGAAGGAGTATCTGTTGAGGAATGTTGTTCATCCCTTCGGTAGAGTTCAGAGACTTGTAAAATCAACAAGGCATATTGAAGCTGTTCTGGCTGCAGGTGGTGGCCAACACCTTTTCCTTTAATTTGCCGCCTGTCTGTACAGTACGAGCACGTGAAGAGCAACATGCACTTTACACACAGTGAATACACAGAAATGCTGCAGGCTGCTCACGGCTCGTTCTGATACAGACAGATGCAATAAACAGGACCACTCAGGGCATATGTTGACTCACAGAAATGACTTAAACTGAGTTTTTTAAAGCTAAATGTTACTGATGAAGAGTGACAAGCCACCGTAAGCACAGAGACATTTGGACTAATCTGAACGCTCAGAAAAGTCTTCTGCTTGTGTGTGTGTGCACCATCCACCCACCTTTACACACACACACACACACGTACACAGTGTGATACTGGGCCCAGTGCCACTGTTCTTAAATGTCACATTTCTCTGTTTGTGTGCACATACGTGGGTGGTGGCATAATACACACGCAACAAACAGCACCTGTGTTTTTTGTGTCTTATAAGTTGCAAACTAAAATGATTTTTCTCATTCTAATCTATTGTGTTGATCGAAACTTTCAAAGACAATTTTATATGACAATTTGTCAGGAAATATGTTTTCCAATAGATACTAATGCAACAAGACCATTTCATATTAGCAAATACAATGCTGTTGCCACTCACAGCCACAGAGCAGTGATCTTGCTTTGTAATGAGCCAACACATTTGAAAAGTTGCTAAAGATAAATGTGTAAAAACAAAATTTTAATGAGCATTTTCAGAGTCTGGCTTTGAGCTGCTCTGATCATTTAACCTCAGTTCAACTGCAGCTTGTGCTCCACATTTCTATCGCTCTGAAATCTGAATGAGGGATGCTCCAGCTCTGTCCTCCCAAAAGGACACGTGTGATCTCACCCTTATAGGCTTTTTCATGTTTCTAATCAAATGTCTACTTCACTGATTCTCAATGTCGGATCTGTGTATGTCTCATAATTACACGTGTCAGTATATGTTGTAGGCAGTGAGGAAGTCATGTGTTCGGCACTATCAAGAAAAACTAGTTTTCCTAGTTTTGAGATCTACTTTAAATCATCCTATAAGTCTGCTTAGTTAGCTTGCATGTAGTTGAATGTCACATATCTGGTCTTGCTGTAATTGTTGTGGCATATTTTGTTTCTATACATGGAACACACAAAGATTAACACTGCATGTTCTCATTTGATCGAAGGGAAATGCTGAAGCTGTGAGACAAAATTCAAAAGTTCTACTCAGCTACCAGCAGCCCCAGGAACATCTTGTACATTTATAAAGACGTGTTTGGCCTTCTGAGAATTAATTGCCTGTCAAGTTTGCAAAAGAGACTTCTGTTTGCATGTTTTTTTTGAAAGAACTACTTGTTAAATACTTTGCAATCATTTTGAAATGCTGTTGCTGATACTTGACCTCTGGCAGCGATTAAGCCCCCATTAATTTCTTCTCCGCTGGATATGAGAAACATAAACCCTATTGAAAAGAAATGGAAACTTTTGAGTCATGCAAGACAGATTTCAGATTTCAAAAGAATTGGGAAACACGGAGGAATGTCACATTGTCTGCCTGGATGCACGACTTTTAGCATGAAGACACACTCTAAAACACACAGCTGGCCATTCACTCCCTCTCTGAATGCCAAGGAACAGATGTTGTGCAACTTCCTGTTTAGCGCTGAGACTATAGCCTCCACCCCCTTTCTCACTCGCCCACTTTCTTCAGGCCCTCCATGAGTGATCCCTGGCAGGCAAATATGTATCGGGGCCTCACTCACTCTCCCACAGAGACAAGATACACTGCAACAGAATTTAAAAGCACCAAACTGTGCAACAGCCTGTAATGCAAAAATGTACTCGATTTAAATTCTACAATGTTGGGAGTGTATTCCCAACTTTCTGGAGTCCACATTTGTCTAAGTAATGAGCTTATGTAATGGAAGAGCACTGTACAGCATGTACTCTGTCTGATTTTGTGCACTGACCCCTCTCTTTATGTGCATGACAAATTCCCTTTGCGGCTCGTAAAGATCTATTCTATTCTAGAAGTGCTGAGTAGGAGATATAGTAACGGGGCTATCGTCGCTCCAGCCAACAATTTGCCAACATGCTCTTGTGGACATCAAGACCAACAAGTATTCTGATTGCAGCGACCAGATGCAAAAGAAAAAGGCTGTCATATGTAGAAACACTAAAAAGATTTGTGAGGTAGATTAGCAGCAACTTGAAGGCAAGAACCTATACAGAATTTTTACATAGTTGAATTGATGCATTTGGACATGGGAGAAACCTCCGATATTGAAACTCGAAGCCAATGCAAACACTCTTCTCTTTTGTGCCATGGTATGTCTGCATTTTCTCCTAAGCTGAAATCAAAGCCAACAAGCAAGGCAACAGCCCTAACCAGTACTCAGAATCACTGTTTATAATCAATAATGCACACACTCCAAAGTGGTGCGAGATTTAGAGATGATAAGAATCTGCTCTGGTCCCAAACATGCATTTATCTGTCTGCAAGTGTGAAACAAATGCTGAAGTGAAAAGCTGATCTAATAGTTGAAAAGTTAACATTGTCTGGCTCCAGCTTATCAAATGTGAGGATTTGCTGCTTTTCTGTTGGTTTATAGCACCGTAAACAGAAGATCTCAGAAAGCCTTAGCAGGGAAAACCTTTCTGACATTTTCTGCAGCAAACGATTAAAAAGCAACAGACAGGATCAAAAATAAAAATGGCTATTGAATGCAGTTCTATTTGAAACACACTCCATCTCTGTCTTGGTGAAGAGCAAATTTCCTACATGACGCTGCAACTGTCTAAAATGTAACCTGCATATTTGAGACGAAACCAGAGACGAATACATTTAATCCGGACCTGAGAGTCTTGGCGGCTGCAGTGCACAGGGGAGCACAAAAGCACATGGACAGTCAGCTGGTGGGATGCCTAAAAGGGAATGGCCGGCAAGCTGAGCATGCTTTGTGAAGGGAGTGTGTGCGTTTGTGTGTGTGTTTGTAAGGAGGCCAACATGTTCAGTGGAGGAAGCATAAATCGGCCCAGAGCGGCTCAAAGGGGCCTATCCTCAAATGACCCGCCTCAACCGGCTGTTCCATCTCCATTCTATGTAAATCACCTCTATACAAAGAAGCCTCTGGAATGTACAGGCCTCTTACACGTTGCACAACAGAGAAAGACATTAGCAAGCGCTGGGAGGTTCATAGACAGCCTAAAAAAACACATCATAAGAAACTCGCAGGACTCACACAGATTCAGTTTCAGCGCTTCTCCACTCGCTCGTTTGTTGAAACCTATACAGTGCTGCGGCAACGCAAGCATTTATTTGAGAGCAAACAAACAGACAGAGCAGTGAAGGGCACCTTTGACCGCTGGCGCCGCAAAGCAAAGGTCGCCTGTTGCCAAACTCCTGAACCAAGTTCAAAAGAGATCCTATCTGCTCACAGTTACACTGAAATAAGTTCACTGAGGAGACACAAAACAAAGTGCATCATTATATCACTCAAACAGCAAATCATCAAGTTTTATCTTAATTAAGGATGGACGATACCTGACATGTACACCTGCCATGATGAATTCACTTCAACAGCAATAAATGTAGAAAACACCATTTTTCAAATGCATCAGTGTATCAGTGATTAGTTAATTCTCTTATTTGTTTGTCCTGATTAATTATAATACAACCAATCATAGATACTGGAACAAAATGTGGGCTGATTGGTTTGTAAGATGTTGGAGCTATTTTCAATATTATGTTGCAAGTTATAAGTTATTTGAGTAAAAACAGTTTGCTAGGACATTATTAGTAGAGGTTTTGCCACTTTCACTTCACTGTTTAGTCCGAATATGAAACCATTATAACCATATAAAATAAACAAGAATCTGACATTAGTATAGGAACTTTTATATGTATCATATACACTAATACACTGATGTACATGGTACGAAGACATAACAGCATAATAAAAGACAACAGAAAATTTAAATGGCAGAAAAATAGTTGCCAAGTATATCAGTAATCAATTGGCCGGTTTGCAATCAACTCTTAAGTGAGATTGCAACCGTCCTCTGTTTCCAGTGTCTCATACTTCTCAAAGTTTTAAATTGGGCTTTGGAAAATTGTGATTTTCATTACTTACTGACATTTTATAGACTAAGCAATGGAAAAATTGTCACAGAAAGAATTTACAAATGAACTGATAAGAAAATAATCACCCTCCCTTTGAACTATGATTAGCAAACTGCACATATCACTCTTCATATGAGCATTTCTCAAAGCATGATGTAATATAATTGCTGCTGGCAAAAATATGATGCTTAAATCAGTATTTTTTTTATACCACAGTTTAAGCAAACAGCTGCAGTGTGAATGATATTACATCATCATCACCATCAAGCAGCTGCTGAACATTTTAGATGATCATTTATGAAAAACAACCAAATTTTTATTCTAACATCTGTGGCAGAGAACAGCCACAAATACATCCCACTGATTTAATGATCAACAGGTTTAAAGAAACATCACAGACCACAAACCCTCTAAATCCCTCACTGTTAATTACTGGGTAGTGGCTGGATGGAGCACTCCACTGTGTGGTAATTCAATAAGCCCATGGCCCACTAACTAATAATATCTCCTGACTGGAGAGCAGACCAGCACTGGGAGTGGATACTGGGTAGTGGTAGGGATTCGTGACTCCTGAACATGAACACAAGCCTAAATATCAATATCGGATTAGCCGCTATGAAGACGGATCCTCAGCGTGTGCGTCGATCTGTTTAAAGCCTGCTTTGTGTGTGTCTGCCTGCGTCTTGTTTTTTTTGCGTGCAGACTGCAACTGCGTGCTCTCATGCTCATATTTGTGGCTGACAGCGCCGGGACCATATGACAGAGAGCAGAACGCATCCTAAAGTAATCAGACGGACAGCCTGCGGAGCTCATTAGATACAGCAGACATGTAATTAAGAAATCTCTTCACTGCCAGTCGAGCTCATGTGCACCAGCCACAAACCCTCGTCTGGCACACACACACACACGCTCCTCGTGAGCACACACACTCGCCATGTTTCACATTAAAAGAGAAAAAAGAGACAAATCGTCCATGCAATACGAGCACAAAATCACCACCCTTTAAACATTCATTTCTTTGCTAAATGAGGTTGATGTCTGATCAATTGTGTCAGTAAATCCTCTTATCCCCGGGTAAGTATCTGCAGCTCAGCAGGCCAGCTGTCAAGAAGGTGGGAGGCCGAGGAGGAGGGGACAGAGCGGGGGACAGAGCCAGATAGGAAGCAAGGGAGCAGTGGATGGATGGATGGATGGCTGAAAAGGATGACGGGTGGATGGGGGAGGGCATTGTCCCGCTCCGGCACAACTTCCCACCCCGACGCTCACATGATCCCACCACCACACACGCCAATCTCTCCGCCTGGCTGACAATATTAGATCATCAATTGAGAAAAGCCCCTGTGCTTTTTTTCTGCACAGCTGTGATTTTAGGAGACAGAAATGTTTTATTGGTGAAAGAAAATGAAGATATTCTCTGTTACATAAACAGAAAACTGTCCAATGGTGCTTCGAGAACACCTGTTCCATTTTTCCAACTGCCTTTTTTAGGAGCCAAAATAAATATAGCCCATAATATCAGTTCCACTTAATAAAAAAAAGAAAAAAAAACAGATTGAAAACATTAAGAAATAGAACAATGTTTTTCCCCATAAAGGCATACGGCTGTGACAACACAAGCACTTGAGCTAGTGAACTTCTCTGACCCTACATTCTGCCCTGTAGTGAACTCACACACCATTTCCCTGAAAAGAAGGGAAATAAGCGAAAGAGAAAAACTCCCCTCCCTTTCTTTCTATCCCCCACAGCTACTGAGCATAATTTCCCATATGTAGGCTGTTGGCAGACTTGTCAGCGGGAGACTTTTTACACAGAAGCAAAAGATCGATGAGGAGGCCAGGGCTGAGACAGGGACAAGATAAAGACTGTTTTGTGATCGATAAAAAAAAATTGGAACTTGAACAACAAGAGATAACACGAGCCCGCTTGCACAGACAGAACAGGCTGACCAAGCACTCCAGGAAAACAAACAAACAAGTGGACTGAAAGGCCCAAACTGAAGCAGATGAAGATGAGGTAACTCAAATTAGTTTCCTAGAAGTATCCGCTCGCTCTCGCTTCACAGACATGGATATGCCCTATGCACACACAATACACACTAAGCCACTCATCTCATGCTGTGGACCAGTGAGTGTGACCAGGGCGACCTGACCTCTGAACCTCTGACCAGATCCTCGAAAGACAGCCAGACTACACACTCTTTACGCTACAGTTAAGTGGATGTTAGCATCAGGGTAATTGTGGCATCTGAAAACAAGCTGGAGAAAGAAAACGTGCTCTACGTGGACAAAGATTAAACAAAAAAGCAAGACAGACTGAACTGACCATGACTAGAAAAGTGACAATAAGTGCATTTCATCCACATTTTGATGCATAAAAATAGAAGGAAAAACATCACAAAAATGTTTTGGGACTGACGCAAAATGCAGGAGAAAGGAAACAGCAATTAAATCATGACGCACATAAGGCATGTGACTTGAACATCCACTGGAGAGACACTGACAGAGAGATGAAAACATCACATCATTATGTGGAGCGATGGGAGAGACTGTGGCACTGCTGAAATGAATGCATGACGCAAAGGCAAATGCAATATTTCCATCATGTTTTCTATATGGTTCTCCCTTGTTAAAGGTTTGACTGGCGCCTCATCCTGTTACTCCCTCCTCCTCTACAATGGTTTAATTGCACCCATCTGGAGAATGAAAGCCTAAATGTACTTTCAAACAGACATGTACACGTACAGCTGCGGACAACATGCATGGATTGTAGTTCTGTCGCTTGTGAATGCATAACATATTTGCATAACAGTAGTGAATGGAAATCTGCATTATATAGCATTTTCTTTTGCAGCTATTCTGAAAATTTGGTTAACGCTTGCAATATATTTGAATGGAAACCTGGCTGCCGATTAAGGTACTAACAAGACTCCAAGTCGCTCTTGAGGCTGCAATTTTTACCTTGTGCATTAAATCCCAAAGTAAGCATGCCAGCGTCCTCACAGAGACATTGCTGACATGTTGATGCTCAGCTGCAATTATAATATGAATTAATGTTTACCTTCTTTGCCATCTTAGTTTAGAACATGCTTTAAACACTTGGACGGGCTGAAACTGAAAGACAAATTCGCTGCTCTGTAACATGTGCAATGACAATAAAGATCTTCATTCATTCATTCATTCAAAGTACAGCTCAGGCTGGTGAATGTCAGTAATTTTGCAGCAAAGACATGACGCATATATAGGGATCATCAAAGTCATCAGGATTCATCCTGAGGGCAACATGAATCACTGTAGATAATGTCATTACAATCCAATTGTTGAGATAGTCTTGACCAGTGGTGAATCAAACCAGCTTTGCATATTTTATCCCCTTTACTACAAACAGCATATACTTTTAAGCTACTTCTTATCATCATCATTCATCCAAAGTGTATAATGATTTATGTGGATTTCTGATCATCCATAAGCACAATGTAAATATCAACTCACACGGACTAAATACAACCTGGAAATAGAACCAAAATTACACCTTTTTCTTGTTTTCTGTCTTCCAGGTTTATTTTCTAACACACATTTTTGCTAAATTGATTTTCACATCATACTTCTATGGACCGAAACTAATTACTGTCACTCAATATACTAACTTGAAATTCAATCAGAAAATTGCTAAAGTTAATGTGAAAACATGCAAAACCTCCATTCAAATCTTCTAGTTTTAATTAAAGCAGTTTAAAGCATTATTTTTTTACGCGTTATTCCGAAGATTCAACAGTACCTTTCCATCCATTTTCCCATCAACATTACTGCAGGGTAGTTTTGAGTATTATGGTTTTACTCATCATAACATTCATGAAAAACAGGTGGATCAGAATGGAAGTTTTTTGTACTCTAGGGTCGAGAGCAGAGGCTGGAAAATGCTTTGTGAATTTGGCCACTATACTCTATCCTTACTTCAACCCAGACCTGGGGACTGAATGAATCTTCATGGTATTCAGAATGGAGTATGTTGTAAACAGGAGTGTCCTCCTTCTCTCAAGAACACTAGAGAATCAGTGCACTACTATCTACACATACACACACACAGTGAGCAGGTTAGCAGGCTGACTACATTATGTGTGTAAGTGAACTCAAATCAACACCTCCCACACCTATTCAAACACAGGAAGGAGGGGGAAAAAAAACCCTCATCAGCGTGAGTATTGATGGAAGGATGCGGGGTGACAGACAGCAGACACAAACAGAGAGAGAAAGCAGGATGGAGAGGGCTAATAGGAAGGGACAAGTGTTAACAGATAAACAGATATTGAAGGACAAGGCAAAGAGAGCTGGAAGCTTCCCTTTAAGTTGAGTGGCATCCCCGCTGACCACATCTGAGACCTCAAGTGAGTCACAAGCTTTCGATTGTAATGTGCAACAGCCAAGCCTTGTAGCTGTCACAACTGGTTAAAGTGATCCGGCGATTTTTAAAGGCAGGAACTGAGCTGCTGGGGGCAAATACGACATGAAATCCGGACTCCAAGATAAAATCCCTGGTAAAATATTAGCCCTCTAAACACTGTAAGAAATGTATCTGAGTGAGGATCATAAATAATCCACATGCAAAACATCAAATGCAAAGAAGTTCAACAGATGAAGGCGCTATGCCAGCTGCAGGTTTCTCCCACTGGGAACATAAATTCAAAATAACTTGTTAAAAGAGTGCACAGGGATTAGAGGCATTACTGTAACGCATCTGTGCAGCGCTAGCTCTACAGGCAAGGTTGGTGCAGACAGGCAACATCTTCCACCACCTACAATCCCAGGGCTGATTCTCATCTGTGCATTTCCAACAACACACAAACACACACACACACACACACACACACACACAGGTAAGGACAAAACCTGACTACTCACAGTGACCATAACCTATCTCCCTCCCAGGGCTGCCTCCAGTTGCAGCTGATGCCACGGGGTGCCACATGCCTTCGGGTGCAAGTGTGGCACTGGCAGGACGCCTGTCACTCAGGACCAGGACTCAAGCTCCAGTGTTGGCTCGATAACAAAGTAAAAAATGACACGGATGCTCCAAAAAAATCAATCACTTTTCAGGACAGAACAGGCACGGAAGGGTCGACGTGGAACGAGGGGTGGGAGGTTAGTGAAGAGCAAAAGAGGCGGAGTCCACCGGCGCCGGTTATAGGATTACCCAGATTATCCTTCCCCAGAGATCAATCCCACAGGAACTGTTTGCTGCCCGACTGCTGCACAAATCAGCTCTCCTACCGCCCACTCATCTCGTGTCTCTCTCTCTCAGTGTTGGTAAAACTATCTGTACAGAGACACCTGTTGTAGTGGCAGAACAGCGTGTCTGGCATGGGAGGATGGGGGGGGCTGTGGGGTCTGAGGAGGGTGGTCATGGTAGAAGCAGGAGGGGGGGTCACATTTAAGAGTACAGTAAAACCAGAAGTTTCCAATTACTCCCTCTTAAAAGGGATCAAGACTGGAGAGCATGGGAAGACAGTACAACACTGATGCTCCTGTAGTCCACACAGGTTTTTACGTGTCATTTTCTTTCTAAAAAGATTTTCTCGTTTCATTCTCTTTTGCAGAACATTAGTCACAGACTTTCTGTCTGATACGTAGGTGGGTTAAATGGGATGTGAGTGTTGAGAAAGGAAGTGACACGAAGTGGCCGTAAGCTAAAGAATTCTCGCTTCTATCTCCCTCAAAACATCTGGAATTCCCCTTAATGTCAAGAAATAACTGTGCCAGCATGCGAACTTCACGGCGTTGTTGTGGCATGTGGAGTTGCCTGCGCGAACATTGTTAATATGTTTGTGTGTTTAACAAGTGTTATAACATTCCAGGAAGTCAGGAATTGTCTTTTTCGAGGCTCTAGGATGGGCAAGCAAACACACGGCAAAGCGAAAACCCAGATGCAAACAAGGGCCAAAAATATATCTTAAAGGCAATGAGGAACAATACACGACAAAACCTTAAGGGAAACTAAATAAACTATGAAACACATGCAGGGATGGATTTAATCTTTAGTGTGACCCTTTCAAGACTTGATCTGTCAAAGCAGGCTTTAAATAAAAAACAGGAATATAATGGCTTTAGTGTAACTAGCTGGACAAAAGCAGGAGTTAAGTTGTTCAACAATGACTGGAGCAACAAGCATTCTTGTCCATGGAAGTCCAGTCTGTCATATCATTATCACTAGAAAAGAGCTCTTGCCAATAAATGAGAAATTGGCTCTGATTTTAGTCTGCAGCTGCTCCTTTTAATTTATCCTGCCATCCTATCGAATGTTCACCCGCTTCCACCCTTCGAGCTTTTAAAAGACATTCGCGCTGAAAGATAGCACTAAAAACCTGAGAAGCCCTCCCCAACATGTGTGCATCTATTTCACTTACATGACTCAACAGAGTTTTCTTGTGCAGTGCACCTGCATGAGGCTGGATCGAATGTCTATACAGTGTATGAAGGATAGCCACCAGTAACCAGATCCCCTGACAGTAACCTGGCAAGAGACTCAGCAGCCCGACACAAGGAGAAGGGAAGACGTAGAAGAGACACCCGCCTCTCCCGCAGACTTAACAAATCCCACAGGGGGGAGTTAAAATAAGACAGTCCTGCTTAAATGCATGCAGCGTTACGATAGTGTGTCATGGCCCACATAAAATACGTCAAATTAACCCTGAGAGCCATAATTAGCATTCATAGATGTACAATAAAGACGTGGGAGGAGGATAATTGGCAACCCTAAATTTAGGGTACGCATCTGAACTTCTAATAATCCAATCGCCTTTTTTGTCGTCAACTTTAATTCTGTCTACAAGTTGTAAATCTTTTATATGCCTGACAGAGAAACAGAGAGGCCATAAATCAGTCAGTTTGCACCAATAAACTGATCTCAAGAGGAGACATTTTTCTCTTTATGTCCTCCTCTCACTTGCTTGCAGTGATTTATGAAGACAGGATGGACATTTTCAAGCAACGCACTCGGCAGAGTGGACATTTGTATGGAAAGAAACGAGGGAACAGCAGAAAAGAGCTGAAAAATGATGTTGTTTTTTCCAAACAGTAATTTGTGTTCGATGTGTACATGCTTACAGCTGTGGGTGTGAGGTAGCAGTAATGCACTGAAACGACACTCAGAGCACCGGAAATAGCCGAGCGAGGGTTTCAGCATGTTCTTCATGTCTCTCAACAGAGAGGTTTAATGAGATGTAATGGACTTAGCCGTTACCTGTTGCTGCTGTTTGGGCTCCTGTGGGGCACAGAGAACGGCGAAGAACTCTTTGACTGGTTAGTCAGAGCAACTTTGACTGAGTCATACATCTGCCCTCATCAATCCCATCCCTGTTAATGGACAGTGTTAATGAGTTCCGTGGTGCTTACACTCTGGTGCAGGGGTGTAAAAAATGATTGCTTTCATTATTGATTATTCTGTTGATTAACTCAGTGATAAAGTGACTAATTGTTTAGTCTATAAAATGTAAGAAAACAGTGACAAGTTTCCAGAGCCCACCGTGACATTTTCAATTTCCTTTTTTTTGTCTAGCCAACACTCAAAAACCCAAAGAATGTCTTCTTGATAAATTAAACGATTAATCAATTATGAATAATGTTGACAATCAAATTCACTGTCGATCGCCTAATTGACTGACTAGTCATTTCAGCTATATCTGGGTACATAATAGTACAATGTTGAACTATGCACAATGGTGGAAAGTATCTCAGTAGTAGTGCGGGTACTTCACTTGGGTACAATGTTGAGGTTGTACTGCGACATTATTAGCTGAGAGGCAAATATTGTCATTTCTACTCCAACATTACAATTTTATATCTCAAACCTATGATCAGGTTCTAAATAAACATTATTATAGATTAAACTATCAAACAGTAAATGAAGGAGTTAAAATCAGCTCCACCTCGATCAACTACATTAAAATAGGGCAGACGTACCAGTTTACCATGATGAGTTAATGAGCTTTTAATACTTTATGTGTATTTGTTGATCTGCACTTTTACTCACATAACATTTTGAAGTGGAGTATTTTTATGGTGTCGCGTTAAATTAAACAATCTGAATACTTCTTCCACCACTGACTATACAATTATTTTTATTGGGCAATCAAAAGTGTTTCGATGTTTAAAGAATGCAGCAGTGATGACTGGGAATCATTTTGGTTTACGAGACACATCAACAGTTCTGGCTTCGTGTGTGTAATGGTTTGCATTTACTCTGCGCTGAGATACATCAACAGGGCATAATGCTAACATATTCAGCATTTGATGTAAAACATAACCGCATATATTTAGCTGTTTTGCCTTGCCATTTATGAATTAATTAAAACAAACACTGAAATGGATAGATGCTTAAGATCAGAGGGATGTGTAATACATAATTTTCAGCGCATGGAAAATTGGAGTCAGTGTGCGTCCATGTGTGGCCTGTATGTTGTGACTGCATAATTAGCAAAGAAATAGCTATATACATCTCATTACCTAACACTGCTGCAGCCTGTGGGCCTTTCAAGGTTCTCTGCTTGATTAAAGCTGGAATTAAATCAAGGCTTTGACCTTCTTCAGTAATGACTAATTACTGGCAATTAGCCCAGAGAATGGCCTCCTTACGCCCCTTCTTTTCCCTCATCCTGTTCTCACAATTAGCACCCGCTCACACACAGTCGCCATTTTACACTGACACATAAATACACACAATCCATCAAAAGTGCAGAGGAATAAACCTATTGTATGTGCTAATGCGTGTGTCTGCATTGGGGCACAGCAGGTCTCAAGCTACAGGATTCTTGAGCAAATACCTGCAGAGAGCCACACCCTCTCTACCTGTGTGGTTTATTTAACTCGGCAGGAGTGGGTGGGGGAATGCTCTATGTAGGGATCGGCCGTTACAGAGCAGGTTTAATGCTGCCGGGACTTCACAGTCAAATAGAACCACCTGCATTCTTGAAGTCACATGATACCACGGTTTGCCGTGCAATAAGCTATGCATATAGGAAGTCTGCATATTTGCAGCTGGGAAGTTAAGGCATGAGGCTGGGTGTGTGTGTGTCCCTCTCCAGTGTGTGTGTTTGTGCTGGGAGGTGAATCATTGACCCCTGGCAAGTGATGAGAGCTCACATCAACTAGGATGACCTCTCTCTCCAACCCCCCCCTTCCCACTGCCTTCCACTTCCCCTTTATTTTGCTCCCTTCACTCTCCCATCCCGTTCTTCTTTCTGCCACGACTTCCCTGAACTGCGAGCTAAACGCGTTCTCACTGTCAAAGGGTGCCCGTCAGCGTGTCTAGAATCACTTCCACTGACGGAAAATAAAAAACGCTGAAGTGCTGAGAGGAGAAAAAATTGCTGATTCTACTCGAAGCCCCCGGGGCAGGCCTGCATCAAACCTGCTGAAACATAACATGTCTGGGAAAAGCTGAGTGGATCACGAAACAATCTGCATATAATCACCAGACTGTTCCACCACACACTAATGACAGATTCCAGTGGGAACAAATTCATTTGAGAGTGATCGTCTCCGATTCAAGAAACGAGCCCTGTTTACGGCCCTATTTTCATATGTTGTGTGGGCTGACGCCAAATACATCATAAATCAAAGCTGTGGCCCAACACATAGACAAAACCAGAACAGTTCTTCCTTTAAATTTCAGCGGTTGTGTCTTTCACTCCGAAACAGCTCAGTGGCTTTACTACCAACTTTTACAATGTAAATACACTCAAAGATAAGGAGTGCCCTCATCTAGGGTTCAACTGATTCTGTTTAACGTTCAGTACTTTAAGCTGTTGATGGCTGATATCTTCTTTAGCTTTTCTTCTCAAATGCAAAAATTACAAATATTCAGCATTTAACCCAGATTGCGAGTCACTGTGGGCTGAGAGAGCTGCAGCAGCATTACTGTAGAACCATAATGAGAATGAAGAACTCTCGACTGAAACCAAGACCGATCGAATGCTTTGAGATAAGCATTTTTTCAATAATGACTCTCAATAAACAAATGGTTAAACGCTGAGAGGTTACATGAAGACAAAGTTGCGAATTGTGTGTATAAGTGAGATGTGATAACGGAATTACAGACTGTTTGATGCAGCCGTAGCCAGAGAGTATCATCACATATTATCTCCTACATAATACTGACAGATCAATAACAACATATCTGCTCACCGTCCTGATCTGAATCAGTCTTAGGATGCCACTACTGTCTGGTCTTTAAAGACAGACAGGAAAGACTCTGTAGCCCAGGGGGACTGCTCTGTTACTTCTGTACACTGTGGGCTTCCCTCTACATGCTCTCACATCCAGATGTCTCACTCATTCCCCTGGGAGCCACATTCATTATGGAAACAATTTCCAGCCCCCCTCTTAAAATGGTGCCGAGATATCTGCGATAACATAAAGGGGCTTCAAAGACTGGTTTTATTTGTTTCCTTGTAATGCCACACGATTATCTCTCATTTCCCCCCCCTCCCTACAAAAGAGTGATTTAGAAGCACATGGCGTGTTTCTACCCCCGCAGTTTGACAATGAGTGTATCTTACAGAGGGAGAGAAGAAAAAAAATCACATGATAAATGATGCATATAGTGTGTGACTCAGTGAGGCTGGAAAAAAAAAACTCTCACTCCAGATAGACTCATTAAAACTCTGAGGACAACATGTACAGTATTTACTCCACATGTTGCAAACTCCACGGTGGGAACAGAAGCCTTTTTTTCTTTCCTTCTCTCTGTGGATTTCAGGCTGTCGTAGAAATTCTGATGATACAAAAAAAATAAATAGCCATCAGCTGATTCAAGGACAAAGTCAATGAGTCAGATCAGAGTTCAGCTTTACTGAGCAAAATCACATCATGCTGTCACCGAGAGCTGGACGTTGAAACAGCTCCGAGAGACCACAGAGTTTGTTTAACAGAACAAATCCGCCATTCCTCGATCTGCCTTCATACATTTTCTCGCTGCATCCCAGACCAATAAATTGTGTTTCTGTCTCAAACAGTTTAGCAAGAGACGCGCGACAAGAGCCATAAATTACATAAGAGCAATTAAAGTGCCAACCTCTGACCTTGGCTGACCGGCACCGCCGCGATCACCTGACTTTTTGCATTGGCTTTGGGTTGAACTGGCACAAGTTGCAATGCGATTATTAGCAAAAGAGAGACGCATAACAACAACATTCACATGCAGGCTGTGTTAAAAGTCGCTTTGGCGCACAGGCTGGAGAGAGAGAGAGAGGGGGAGAGAGAGACGCCATGAAACAAACGCACTTCTGCCGTAAGTCACAACAAACACGCAGCAGCTTTAAGGAGCAAAGCAACAAACAGGCTCCGGATGAATCGTCGCGTCGTACTCACTGAGGTGTAAATACGGATCATTGCTGTCCATACTGCGCGAGTTGTGTCGTCGATTTGCTCCAGTCGCTGCTGCTCCGCATCCCAGCGCATTCCTCTCCGGCCCGACTCAACTCTGCAAGGCGGCTCTCTCTGCACTGGGGCCCAGCCAGGGGGGAGGGGGCGACGAGGGGGGGACCGTAGCAGGGCTTCTCCCAATGACAACAGCGGTCGATATCAAAGCTCCAACGTCGTCTCTCTCCTGCACAGTGTTGCAATATGTTCACGGTAAAATGTTACTTTTCCGGAAACACGACCAAAAAAAGAAGAAGAAAAAAAGATGGTGGTGTGGTTTTTTCTTTTTCTTTTTCTTTTTTTTTTTTTGCACAGTCTGCAAAATCTCCCTTAAGCATCCAGTGAGTTAAATAAGGACATGCAAACATTTTATTGATGCCATGATAGAATATGGCTGCCAATTTAGATAACATTGAATACCACAACCATTTTCTGTTGCTGTGATATTATGGTATATGAGTAATCTATACAGCTGTGCACACAGACTGATTTAAATGACCTACTTTTACCAGGATGTTTACATTTCTATGTGGCTATTGATGTGTCATTATTATATACATATACATACTTTTGGTTACAGCTATATCAAACAGTCTGTAAATCTCTATTATTATTTCTAACATTTCAATTATTTATTTGCAACTTTGCTTGTAAACAACACAATATCAGCTGCACATCCACACTGATTTTGATGGCCTACTATAAATGTCTATGGCAATATATAGATTTTTATCTTGTTATTGATCTGTTATTAAGTATGAGGTCATACCTGATACTTTTGGTTACAGCTACATCAAACAGTCTGTCAACCTTTTTTAAAATTCTTATAACATTTCACTGACACGCTTAATTTGAAACTTTACTTGTAATCAACATGTTTTTTTTTCCTCATGTAAATTCTCAATGTGTTTCAGGAGTTATTTTTGAAAAACTGCTCATATCAAAGAATTTGATCAGTCTCAGTTTGGGTGGAGGGTTTTGTTGCCCCATTATACAGCAATGCTTTTGAAGCTTTCTCTTTCCCACAATGACTTGCTATCTTACTTAATTGCTGAATATTTGTAGTGTTTGTGTTTCACTTGTAACATTTCAATTACATCATTTCCAACTATACTTGCAACACATCATCAGCTCCACACACTGATGGTGACGACCTGCTTTTAATGTGTACCCCAATATTTACATTTACATGTTGTTATAGATCTGTCATTATGAAGCATGAGATGCCTGTAATTCTTTTTTATTATTATTATTATTGTTTGTGACATTTCAGTGACTTAAATCAACACATCATCACATATCACATGCTAATTGTGATGACCTACTTTTAAAGATTCATTTATATATGTTGTTATTGATCTGTCATTATCAAGCATGAGATAATACTATCTGGTTACAGCTACTTCAAACAGTAAATCTTTTTTTATTCTGTAACATTTCACTTACTTAATTTGCAACTTTGCTTATCAGCTGCATACACTGATTGTGATGATCTCCTACCTACTAAATATTTACATTTACTTCAAATTACAACTCCTAAACCATCCTTGTTATTCTGCATTGTTGACCCTAATTAAAGATGTAATTGCACATTCTAAAAACATCCAATAGTTTATGCATCAAATTAAAAAACAAACCTCAATGTGATTCTGTCTCTGAGGGGATCCCACCAGTGTTTACCTATTGCTAGTGTGAGTCCTGGTCTGGGTCCCCCCCCGGAGTCCCCCCTCTGCAGAGTGCGGGGTCATGCAGGGGTGAAGCTCCCGGTACCTCAGAAGGTTATTCAGGAGTCAAGCCGCACTGAGGCATTCACGGTCTGCGGAGCGGGCAGACGCTCCGTCAACGCCGGGGCCGCTGACCGCTCAGCGGGCTCACTGGGCCGCCCCGCTAATGGGACGAGCACCCCCGGCTCCACTGTCCTTGCAACAGCGATCCATAAAGGAGCACAGGAGGATGCTAACCAAGATGAATGGCATTTTTTTCTCAGCTCATTCTACACTAATCAGAGCTTTTCATTTGTTATGGCCTCACGCCAGCCCCTCCACCGCAGCCTCCATTAGAGCCAGATAACGTATAAATTCATTAAAGTCAAAGAGGGACATTAAAATGGCCATTTGTCAGATCTCTCTTTGTGTGTCCCTAATGGTGGCACATGGTTCAAGGCATTGAGATGATTTCGGTGGGGCCTTTTTTTTCCCTTCCTCTCCAGTGCATTAGGAGAGGAACGTGGGAACTGGGGGGGACATGTGTGTTTTGCTTTTTCATCAATGGGGACTATTTTAATTGAACAGTCTTTCTTAAATCTTTCTGGAAAAAAAGACACCAAATGAAAACACACTGATATGAATATTTTTTGCATTTCTTCTATATTCTTTAGTTGTTGCCTAATTACAGCAAAATGTTTTTGCTGCCTATCCAATTCATCCATCAACTTCAGATGCCCCCCCCACCCCAGCCCCTACACACACATACAAACTCACAGTCAATGAAGCAACCCTTTGCACTAATCCCTTTGTATTCATACCGCCATTCCCCCCCTCAAACAATGTCCTAAAGCCTAATCCCAAACCAAGCTCAACAAACCTGGGCCACCTGCTAGCAAGTCCCAGTGCAGCCAAAAGGCCAATACAGACCTGAGCAACAAAGCGTCTGTTTAAAGTCGCCTTAAAGAGCACAAACACACTAATGCATCGGCTGACACACACATGCGTCCAAACACACACACCCCAAATCATTTTTTCACTCTCTTTCTCCCTTTTGGCCCGGCTTCCTCTATTTCCCCTCCTTCCCTTTCTGCATCCGTCCTTCTCTGGCTTCAGGATGGAGGTTCTGGCTGCGTCTTCATGGGAGACGGCTCTCTCCATCTGCCTCTGCTGTCATTAGCTCATCTCCATCACGCTTTAACGGAGGGACCCTCTCCACCACTGCCCCCCACCCTCCCGGACCCCCTTCACCATTCTGACAACCCCTGCCCCCTGCTCCATACATAAGCCTGAGATGATAAGTGTTCCCCCTCTTTGTGTCGGCCAGGATAAGACAATGCCACACAGCACTACAGAACATCATCCATCTCGTAGGTCATCAATCTGGGACACAAAAGATGAAATGTAGCTCGAACTCCCTTGTGCGAAAAGGGTTTTGCTTTGCTTAGAAGAGCCACCTCTCTCACTCCTTTTCACTGCTGGGTTAGCTGTTCACCAGCAAATTCTTCTGCCTTGTGTGGAAACATGGGAGGAAAGTGGTTAATGCAACTAGTTTGAGCATTTCTTCAAAATACCAGTGAATAAGTGCAATCGCACAAAAATAAAACCAGACATTATTTCAACATCTGCACTGATGGATGAACTCTGTTTCAGTTCCTCTGCAGAAAAAAAACATCTTGAAAAAAGGCTGTCGATCCACTAAAATGTCTTAAACTGACACACTAACAGGCCTCTGCTGAATTTACATGAATTTGTTTGGTGGTAAACACTGATTAAAAGCCCATGTCACATAAATAACTCCATTTACCTTTTGTTTCTTCTGTCTTTCTGCCTAATTGGCTTCACATTGTTGATCACTGAGGCTTTTGTCTTTGGTCATTATCTGTGACAGCAGTGTCTTGCTTTGAGGTTTTCATTTTATTTACGGACCATAACCCATTCAGATTAAAATGTTCTCTCTGAAGAGGCCAAGAGTCAAATTACAGACGTGCAAACCACTAAAAAAACAAAACAAAAAAACAACTGAAATAAGATGAAAATCCTAAACACGGTCATTAATAAGATGCATGACAGTTTTGTGACAGTCAGTGACTTTGGTGTAATCTGCCATGATGAAATTGTAACTCGTATTGTTAAAGCTACAGGCATTGTTGGATTGTAGAGGCACCAAAAGCAGATTTTTGTGTATGATAATTGGATTCTAGCGGACGGCATCGTGCTGTTTGTGTAACTCATGTACAGGTGAAGCTTTATCATCTTCAGCCATCATGACTACAGATAACAAGAGGCAAATAGTGTAACTGCCCAAACTGTTTAAATGCTTAAAGTGAAGTCATCAGGTGATCCTGCTTTGTTCTTCATGATCTGATGACTGATCAATGAACACACATCTTCTGAGTATGAAGAGCCAGGCAATATATTGAAATAACATGATATGAAACTAGATATTAGGATTTGGTTGTAACATTAAAGCTCAAATAAACATCATGAAGAATTATGTAAAAATATCATGGTGCTACATAAGATAAGATTAGATAAACCTGAGTCAAAAGATAAATAGATTTGAATCATAATTTAAATGTTTTCATATTTTGAGAATATCATAACATATATCTGATTATAGTTTACCAAACCATCAACATGGGTGTCATACATCAGACAAACCTGACATGTTCTGTAGCAGCTTCAACGACAACAGCAACGTAAGGACCCTGCTCCATTTTATGCAAATGTTCTGTTAAACCTCTCTGTCAACATTATCAGGTTAACCTGATAATCTTCTGTCCGTGTCTGGGTCTGAGGGGCTTTACACACAATCAATATGATGAGCCCTGGACTGTCCACAGACTAAAGACACCGTCCATGCCATTACCACAGCACTCCAATCAGACACAGTTGCATTATCATTACTGTCAGGACACATGATATAGGCAGACGTGGCTTTTATTTTTTAGATCTCTGTTTTACAATTTGACTTAAGTATAAGACAACCTTTGTCTTCAGCAATGTGCACAGTCACAACTACAACCTAGCAATTAAAAGTATATAAACAATATATTAGAGTTATCAATGATTCATGAAATAAGATTGCTTACATTAGTTGATTAGGTTTTATGTTATAGGTGGAGCACAGACTCCAGGCAGATGGCTGACCTCCATGTTAGGCTTTACCTTGCTGTAATAAGTTAAGACAGACTGGGGGCTTGTTCTTTCAGAGTGGAACTGAACCAATCCAGCAGGGAATCAACCAGACCACCTCAGGTTAATCTCACCTCGACCTGAAATGCCCACGAGGGATTACTGATTTTTAGTACACAATGTCACTCACCACTGTGCCTGTGCCATTTAAAAATCACAAACAAAGTCTAAGAACATGCCTTGTAAAAGAAGGTTTAAAGGCTGAATGGACAAGAAATCATTTTGTGGACGGCATGCAACATGAAGGTGATGTAGTTTTTGTCCAAATGAGTAATATGTCATGTTTGTATTTCAGAAAGAATGGTCAAAATTGATTCAGCAGAAGTTGAAATATCCTGAGTTTTATGTAAAAAAAAGTATGTAAAAAAAAGAAAAGAAAATGCTTCCCCTAATGCAACCCTCTTTAAATAGACCCTCTTTTCTTTGTAAAGCTTTGTAATCGTGCTGCATATATGAATTTTTTCCACTTACTTGCACGTAGGACTAGGGTTATGATGGATAACCGTAACTGTATTTCATACAGGCTTCATCCTCAAACAGGCTTACAGGGGTTCAAAGCCAGATGCTTCCTCTCCCTGTCGTGACACTAAAATACAATTCACGCCAGAATTGACACGTCAGTGACACATAAGCCTTATCAAGGCATCCATCCATCCAACTCAGACAACTGTCATGACTGTCGCTGTCCTCCCCATCTGTCTTTTCAACTCCTCGCAACTACTGAAAGGACAGGAGATAAACTATCTTCACCAGGCTGACTAAGCAACCAAACAATCAGCCTATTCAATGGAAAAAATTTAGCTTTTTAAAAGATGGTTACATTAAAATATATAATTTTTTTTATTCATTTGCACTGGAACAAAACTTTTTATACCTATAGAGAAATCAACTTATCAAACTGACCAATTTCATGTTTCACAAATTACAACATATGGGAAGTCCAGTGGAAATTTATGTGATTTGAAGAACAGCCTACAGAGAGGACACTGGTGTAAAGATGTCACATGTAAAGGTCATTCAGCTTTGATGCCTACTGAACAGGTCGCCTATATCATGCAGCTATCAGACACTTATTACCACCCTGACACCCCCTCCCAGGCGGTTTAACATCAATTCACTTTCATTTATGTGACTCTGCCAACTCTCATATGACTGCCATGTGGCCTTAATGACATGTGACATCAGGGTGTGAATGACCCAAACAGGTTTAAATGCCTGGGCCCTCAAACCAGCCAGAAGAACTGATGAAGCCTCTTGGGTGGGTGTTGAAATCTCTATGACTATAGTCCAGTGGGGAGCTTCACTGTGACCTGATGTTTTTCTAACTGGATGAATGAGAAGAACTGAAGCTGAGCTTTTAATCATGGTCATCATCAGTGGATTGAGTTTGCTAAATGTCATTTAAAAGGAACTGTTGACAGGTGAGCTCAGTAGTTCTTATGATTTAGGACTTTTTTCGGCTGTATATTTACTCAAATGTACATAAAGAACAACTTAAAACTGAAGTCAGACTCCTTGGATGTGTTTCAAAAATGTGTGGATTAAGTAATTTATTTAGCTGAATTAGAATTTCAACATTAAACCACTTTAAGTCACTTGTTATACTACAACTACTACTACTACTACTACTACTAATAATAATAATAACTTTATTTGTATAAAGTAATTATCATTACTCAGTCGTTATTCAGCATGATTTAATAACTTTTTATCAGTTCTGTCATGAACTCATTACAAATTCTTTCAACACAGAAATGTAAACGTTATGGAGGACACACACAAACACACTAGCTGGTCATGCTGTAATGCTTGCAGTACTACACTGCCACCTTGTGGTGTGATTAGGTAACAGCAGTTTACGGAACAGTTCTGTTTCTCACATTGGTCCCTCTGCGGCACCCGTAGTTTCGCTGTAAAGTCAGACGTGTATTTTTGCGTCAAACGGAAGTTTCTTACCAAACAGCAGCAACATGAACAGAAGTATGAATCACAGCTTGATCGCCTCGTATTTCTCTGAGAGACTTTACTAATGAATACACAAGAGGATGTCATCCGACCTAACGTTAGACTTCGGTAATCACCGGCAGTGTCCTGTGATGGACAGTGAAACAGGCATCATGTCCATCGACCAGGGAGGAGAGTGGGGTAAGAGACGCTTCACTACACTTTCAAGAAAGTCTCACACAAGCCAGCAAAGGGAGCTACAGCTAACTGTTAGCTATGTGTTGAGAAAGATAATAAAGAAGCCCCTGAAATACAGTTTGTGACAAGATTTCAAATACACTTAACACACGACTTAGCTTCAGGCTAATGTAGATAGCATTAGCTAGCAGTAGATGATGTGATGATGTAACCTGTCGAGTCTGGACGTCATGTAAATAATACGTAGCAATATGGCTGGAGACGTTATTCATTCTTCACAGTGAACCTGTCCAATATGATACAGACACATCATCTGAATACTGAGGACACTGGATCACATGGGAACATTGTGATGAACAGATGGCTTGCTGCACTTGTTTTAAAAGCTTCAGTTTTTAAAGTGTGTAAATATTTTTGAAAGAATTGATCATTAAATAGAAATTTTAATCTCGCACATTTTTACCTTTTTTTCTTCTCATGTACACGTTTTAGTGTTTTAAACATCAAGAATGTATTGTGTAAAAATTGCCTGGGTTGTTGCCATGTCCTGCACTAGATATGATGATGATGATGATGATAATAATAATAGTAGTAATAATAATAATAATAATAACAGACCGCTATGTGAATTACTTTTATTGTTTACAGCCTTATAGAAACTTTAGTTGTTCTTATTTTATCACACATCTCGTTTGTTTTACGTTGTATTTTATTTTTGTTTCCAATCTGTTTTTATGTGAGTCACCGTTTCATGCTCTATTGAACAGTGTGTTCAATAGAGTGTGTTCAAGTGTTTTTGAAGTTGAGTTATTAGTTTTATGCACTGTACAGAATTCGACAAAACTTAACTAATGAAATTCCTCCAAATGAACTTCACATTCATACAGAAACTGCATACAGTTCCATAACTATGTAGTAAAATTAGTTGATGATATTTTTTCTTATTTCTCATCATCATCATAAAACATACAAGACTGCTTACACACTTACTGCTGATGAAATGTTTCATTAGTTTTTGTAGTTCTTTTGAGATCCGAAGGCATGATTAGTCTCTTAGTTAAAGCGTGTGATGGAAAGTAATTTGACTTGTCGTATGCTGTATTCTTGTTGTTACACAGACATTAGCTTGTTTGATGAGCTGGACAGCCTGGGAGATCCAGATGACCTACTTGAGGCCCTGGAGAATGCTGGCTATGTGAGTTACTCATCCTCTCAATATGCAAATGAAATTATCGACTGAAATGAAAAGGAGAGTGTGCAGCAGGATTCTAGACAAGCAAGAAATGCACTTATTAAATGAGTTGCAGAGCCAGAGATGAAGGTGATAAAGATGAACATTAACTAATATGGCAAGAAAATATGCTATGTAAGGACAGGACATGTGATACAGCAGCCCACACACACGTTGTGAAGGTGTCAGCCATACAGTCGGCAATAACAGGAATTTTTACAAGAGCTTTATTGACTCCCTGAACACGTGGAGTTCTCTGCCTGCAGTATATGAGAATAATACCTCGGCAGAAAGGCAAAGCTCATAAAATAATAAAGTTATTATCTATTGTTTAAACTGTTGATCAGATATTGCCTTTCATTTCTAGTCTGCATTCTGATGATACCCATTGTTTAAAATGCATCTCCTTGGTTTCTCAGGCCAGTGAAGGTCCAGATCTGGACTTTGATATCGACATACCACCGTGGAATGCTGTGGACACAAGCAGCATCTGCACAGGTATGGCAATACATCTATGTGAGCATGGGGATTACATTTCAACATGAAATAATGGAAATTAGAGCTGAAGCAAAAGAGTCCATCAGTTTAATATTCATTGGATGAAACCCATGCTTTTGCACAGTGATATACTACAGCAATTTGACAGAATTTTCTCAGCTAACTGTTTAAGTGTAGATATTGTATAAGTTACCTACATTTCAGAATGTTAACTAGTGAAATAAGGGAACTTGAGTGACTTGCAGTGCTTACGTGATTGATTTGAGACAGCAGGTGTAGCATACTAATTAGGTGGTTTATGCTAAATGAATGAAGGCTATGGAAAGGGTGTTAGTGTTGAGTTTAGGTGTTGAAATACGTAGGGCTAGTGAACAACATCCTCCTGCTGCTGATAAGGCCATATTGTTCTGTGTCTTTGTCCTTGTGTATCCAGATGGTGAGGTGAGCGTGGACTCTCTGTCACCTGCCCACACTCTGAGCTCTGTCCCCTCTCCTTCCTCTGTGGAAGCCCTGTCCCCATACTCCCTACAAGTAAGTCACTGTTTTCAAGTCTTTGTCCTCCTCAGATTTCGGCAGTTGACTTGTATTTCCAATGCAAATTTTAACCATCGATGTTGGTTGTGAGTATTTGCATATGTGCCCCTTTTGGTGCTCAATTTTCATCCAGATGGTTTCCAAACACTGACAGCTGCTCTTTGCTTTTGGATAGCGACACACACATAGACACTTGAGACCCTTATTAACAAAACCCTTAAACACCTTGTCACACTAATAATTTGCTGCCGGTCTGAGCTGTGCCGCGCCCCCTAGTTAAATAAAAGGTGCTGACAACTTCAGCCACATTAGCATAATTTAGCAGGCAGATGTTTTCGCCGTGTGTCATCAGAAGGACAAGGGTTACATCTTTGTCTGGCCTCAACACTGTCTGCACATATTTGTCTACTAACTGAATCCAAGGACACATTTGTCTACTGAAGTCTTTGAATATTGACAAGGACACTTGATTCATATTTTATCTGATGTGTCTCACTGCAGAGCAGATACTGTATGAAGTTTGTTGACTGATTGATGACGTGTTCATTATTAACCCGTTTGGATGACAGTGACAGACTTAGTCAGTGTTGAGCAGCAGAAGCTACAAAAATTAAACCTTTGTAGGAATTAACTGTTTTTCAGGCATCATTTTAATAGTCACTGATCTACAACAATGCTTTTGTGTACAGATCCACTATCTAGCAGACATAAGTTTTCTCCTCTTCCCCATCCAGGACGAGGCCCTGTCTCCACAGTCGCAGCTCTCTCCTGTTTCAGTCTGCTCAGAGTCCAGCGGCTATTCTGCAATCCCTCCCCCAGCTAAGAAAGCTCCAAAGAGGACCAGCCAGACCACACGAGGTGAGGCAGCCTCCACCACCACAAATCTGCTCATTCAGCTGTCGTCTATATTTGTACACTTTGTCCAAAAACCAGGGGAAATTCTGTGCCGCACTCTGGGTTTGCAGAGTTATGTAGAAAAAAATACTGTAAATGCAAATGCTGTTACCTGAGCTTAGAGTCAACCTTTACTTGTATTTACATAAATCCTGTTTCCTTATCTCACTCCATCCTCCCCCACCCCCACACACGCCCCAGCTAAACAAGCTCAGCCAATCAAGAGGCCGATTCAGATTGGCCCGAAGATTTCCATCCAGCCCAAACCGCTGATTACAGCTGTGCCCTTGGCTCACGCAGCAGCTCCCCTGCAAGCCAAGACAATCATCATCCAGCCCCTGCAGACCACTGTGCTGCCTGTGGTCAAACCAGCACCGGTCAACATCCAACCAGCGCCCCCTCCAGGTCAGAGCTCACACTGCATGCACTGAGACACATCCCCTCACATCACACTGTATTGTATCAGACCAGTACACTTAATATATTAACAAGTAGTGTGTTGTTCTTTTGAGTATTTTCTAATTCATTTAAATTCAGAGATGACGTGATATTTGAAAAGTTTGTTGTTTCTGGTGAATTTGATTGTTCTTGCTTAGACAATAATTAAATTGTTGTGTCTTGGCCAGCAGGTGGCGCTTTAACCTAGTTTTTGCTCATATGTGATCCTCATTCACTGTGCAATCTTATTCTGTTTCAGAGTCAAGTGATGAGAAGCAAATCAAACGTTAAGATGTTAGATCTTTTTTTTGTATCCAAAATATGTCCACATTTGGCCTGCTTTTGAGAAAAAACAACATTGGGAATCAGCTGTCATGAAAGTGCAGTCAAGAAAGTTTGTTTTGTAACTAACATGTAAACCTGTGTGCCTCTCTTCAGACAAATCTCTCCCCCCTCCGGCCCCTTAGTTTACTTGCTCATTTCCTGGATGCTGATGAAATCATGATTGTGTTATTTGATTTCATAGACACTCAACAATTGTGCCAAGAAAGCCTAATATTTCGTCTGTTTGACATAACTTCAGACTGCACCTAATATATAACCTGAGGCATTTATTAGTTTCTAAATCGGGAAAGTGGGAAAAACTCTAAAACTCCCCAAAACAACTGTATCTCTGAACCATCTCTTTAACCAAATCACACTCATTTATTCTATGTGAGGAGCCCCCCTGGGGAGACCTGCCCGCTACTTTGAAAACCTGTGCCATAGACTATTTATGGGCTGCTGTGTGACTTAAAGCCATTATTATGTTGTGTTGTGGTTTGGCCCGTCTGGTTTACCAATCTGGTCTTTTCTATGTGTTACATCAGCAGCACCTAGGCCAATGTAAATACTTATGTCATTGCCTGGGACTCAAGTGGGTGGAGTATCTGACCTCTCTCAACTTGAATTTGAGCTTGGCTCTCCTGTCTGCCTGGTAATAGCCAAGATGGCAGATGCCAAGACATCCAAGTTTAGGACCCCAGATGTAAGTCAAGTCAAGCCTGTTCAGTATCTAAGTCTCTTTGGTCTAAGATCTTACAATATTCACAGCTGAGGAGTGAACCCTGTGCATCAGGGCGATGGAAGAAATAAATTAGAGATATTTACTGAGGCGTTCACATTTTATAGAGTCTGACCTGTGCAGTCATGTATTTAAGAACTCACAGGCTGACAGGTGTTCCCAAGGCTTTTAATTTCTTTTGACTTTGATCCTCATGAATTTTTCTTACAGATGGTGAGCTTGGGCACAGGACACAGCGTTGGCACCACACACATTCATTAGCAGGACTGACTAACACTTCTACACAATTAGCACTGACAGGTTGTTTAGAATTGGAGGTGAAGGTTCCTGGGTCAGTGTGAGGAATGGCTCCTGGCACAGTCTTACTGGGAAGGGTGGGCTACACACTGGGAGGCTCCTACACGAACAGGACATTTATGAACATGGACAATATCGTGTTTTGTTGAGGTTTCTCTCTTTCAGGCCATAAACCATTTTGAATGTGCACACATGAATGTTTATGTGTGCTCATGCACATAAAACTCGCACAGCTCCTGGGCTGGAATGTGGAAGTTTTAAGACCACAGGTCGAGATCCTGCACATCTTTTCCACCTGTACTTTAACCACAGAGAGTCCCATTAAAGACAAGGGGTTAATGGCGGTCAGCAGAGGTGAGGGGGGTTCAAGGAGCTGGGCCGTACCATCTGCAGTAGGAGGCTCTGTTGATGTGGCCTCCAGCTTGTATCGACTATTATCTTAAATATATTAATTATATGGCAAGACAAATGTGGCATGAGAACATAAACAGAAGCATAAGAACAATATGACAGACACACATAATCACAGTCAGCGTTAATCAATCTTAATCATACAGTGAAAATATGATTATAGTATAGCTGTGACCTGTAATTTGACAGTCTATGTGCTTTGTCTCTTTCTAAGGAGGACCCATAGTGCTGTCTCAGCCAAGCCAGGTGCTACAGATCCAGACACCACAGACTGTCACTGGCAATGTGGTCACCATGCCAGCACTCAGGCAGGACAGGCCCGCCCCTGTCGCTGCTCCTCCAGTGGTCTCTGTCACACTTCGAAGCCCCTCGTCAGACGATGATGTGAGTCCCATACACACTCTTTATCACAAGTTTCTCTGTCTGTCAAACACAAAATCTTTGACACCCTTGACAGACATTCTGTGCGCGCATGACTCTCATTAATACCGCTGTGATTCGTCTGCACTATCTCTCCTATTTCTCTCTCTCTAATCTATGGGCATTTTCGCTTACAAGCCCTTCTTATGGTCATACTCTTTAATTTGCTGTCTCACTAAGAATGTGTCCAAGCAGTTTATTAGACAAGGCCCCTCCAAGACTTCATAGTTCTTTCAGAGGTTGTGTTTGTGTGCGCGGACGTGTGAGCACTTGCCTGTGTGCGCTCGCATGCAGCTGCACGCTTATGACTAGCTACATGCACGACTGCACATGCACTTGCTTGTTAGGTAACTATGATGTTGCGGTCGCCATGTTCGCACTCGGACTGGATCCTGTCCAACATAAACTCTCTCATCGTACCCTATTTTTAGTATTTATTTTAATTTCACAAACCATTAACTTTAATTTCTGTGTAAAATGTGAAAATAAAGTGTTGAAGTAAAAAGTTTATACATGTTTTTTTTTTATGCTGGGGAATGGTTGTTTTTCCATACTGAAGGGAAAGTTATTACGCTTCATGGACCATGTCAGTCTGTGAAGATGCAAATGACGTTTCACTTCTGAAGTGAATAAATACAGGAATTTCTTTATTTGAGGGCAAAATAGCATCATATTTAATGATCTTTGCATTTTAATGGGAAGATGCTTCGTGTTAACGTAGTATGAGTAAGAAAAAGTTACAGCAGCAGGCTCACAATAGGTTATGTCATGTTTGAATCACGCAAACAGATGTGATGTTTTTTGTGGATTGCTTTATTTGTTTTTCTGGTAGTCCTGTTGTCAGAAAAGTAACATGGACCTCGATGGTTTTCATGGAGCCACAAACAATTTGCAGATGATCGTTATTGGCCCATGCTTTGTTTGTACCTGTGGGGTTTTATTGGAAAGATGCACGTTACGTAATTGTAGTTCAGACAGCGTGAATGCTGTCATAGAATGACATGATTCTCCAAGTGAATGACCGAGGTTGGATCCTTCTGTGTGTTGCTCTTTGGGCTGATGTCCGGACAGCTGCAGTGAACCGAAGACACACACACACACACCAACATGCAAAGTGAACACACAGTCACCTGATCTTTAGTATTTGTCTGTCACGAACCGTAATGACAGAACAGGACAGTACAGAGCTTTCAGGAAATCTTATAAAGTACTATTAAGTGCAGCAGGGACTCCCCCAGAGATTTAAAGGTTGAAAAAAGAAAATTCAATTATAGTATGTTTTGTTTATGGTAGTAGCTTGTGGTCTCTCATTAAAAGCTCTCTCTGTTTTGTGCGTGCTGGTCTTATTTTGGGTAGCACAGTCTGATGTTCTTGTGAAGACCTGGCGCTGGTTAGTTGGCCTGTGTTTCTGATTCTCATCTCTTTGTTGCTTGAATGAACTGCAAATGCTGTTTCTGTTTCTCCAGAGTTGTCAGCCTCCGTCGCAAAGGCCAACAAATGCTGTGAGCTGCAGCAACATCAGTGTTGTTTCAGGCTTCAGTCCCCACCACAGCAGTTCTAATGACTTGTTCTTAGCAAACTGGGAAACATGTTCTCACTCCGTCCTCTCCTCTGTTTGTTTTGGGGGGTTTTTCTTGAGAGCAGGACTTCCACATTCACAGTGTTTTCCCATTTGCCGTTTAGTTCTGACGTGGCAGTGAAGTTGTAAAAATGCAGGGGCTAAATCCTCTGCAGTGACATCTGTGGTGACACTGGGACAACAGAAAATGGGTCCAATTTTCGGCTATTATCATCTTATAGGAATAATCACTGTGTGGCCATGATGCATTAGCCACCAATATGAAAACATTAGTCATAACCTCATGTCACATTGTTTTATTTTACCCATCTGCTGAAATTATTTTGACATTAACGAGGGTTTTTTAATGATCAGCCCCAACAGAAATTTCACAAGTGGTTGTTGTTTTTTGAACGGTAATGGTTGACCTCTGGCTGTAAAAATAGTCGGGCCCGAAAAAGGGCCTGAGAGGAGGAACTCGTCCAATTATCGTGGGCATAATCGAGTCTGGAGAAGCACTTTTCGTGCCAGACCTCGAGAACAATGTCGAGGAATTCCAAACCTCAGAGGCCAGAACAAACACGCCTCTCAGCCGTTTGTAAAGCCAACCAAGTCAATAAAGTTTACAATAGGTGATTAAAGGGGAGGGATTGTTGATATTAATCATGAGGGGGAAAATAAGATTGAATTTTTGGAGCTGAGACCTCCTTTAATTTCTCAAAAGAGAATAGTGGAAATTTTTAAAAGATGTTTTAATGAACATAAGTAAAATGTCTTTATATTGTAGAATCTGTGTGTTTGTCTTATCAGCTACCTAATGATCTGAAGTTACTCTAAGTTTTGCTAAATGGCAGCCACTGTAGAAACAAGTGGCAATTGTAATGGTAATAATGATAAATGGTTTCTGTGACCCCCTGAGAAGCTCTTAAGAAGCGTCATGCTGTTCGAGTGCGTATCAGTGTTCGGACCCGCTGCAGCTGTGTTCACTTTATAACCTCACTGTGGTTTGGCTGCAGCACGGTGGTGGACTCGGGGATGTGTAAAATGCCTGTTAAAGATGGCATGCTAGTGCCAGGTGTTACTGCATGTATGTATCTACAGTGTTCATGTTTGCAGTCCTGTGTTTTGGGCTATAGTCAACATATATAAGCCTGGGTGTTCAACGGCTGCTAACGATTACATGCTTCAGACAGGTGTTGTGCAGGACGAGGCATTTGTGACAGCTATAAACAGCTATCAGGGATTGGGTCACTGTAATGTAATGAGCTCCTACACAACCGGGGATTTAGCTGTGTGCATATGTGTGTGTGTGTGTGTGTTCTGAGAAACAGGCCAGCGTGGAACTGCATGCTTCAACAAATCCTCGCATTAGAGGGACTGGAGGATTTACAGGAGGGGGACCCCAGGAAAGCATTGTGTGATGCAGAATGGGAAGGGGTCCCGTCTCTCCAACACAGAAGATGATATTTGCATGCCTTTAATTTTCTTTTGCATGAGGAGTTTGATTAAGACCTTTAAGGCTCTTTGAAATGTGACATCAAGCTGTTCACTCATACAGGGAGAATGCTGTTGTTGATGCTAGTAGTGTAACAACATTGCATCTTGCTGTTTAATACAAGGCTCTTAATTGAGTACAGCCAGTGATTTTTACCAGTGTGATGTGTAGAAAATCTGTTCAACATTTCAGCTTCCTGGACTTTGAACTCACTTTTTTTGTCACCACATGTGCTTGGTTTTGCTATAATGTATGAAAGCTGCTTTTGTGCCGTATTGTGCAGCAGGAAAACTACTGCATCACACATTGTCTGCTTCCATAGCATTTCGACCAAGAGTATGAATTTTGAATCCCTAAAAAAATTCCACCTGAAACAACCTTTTGCTGCTTTTGAACTGCACCATATTGTTAAACCCTGGCACCCGCTGCAGTATAGATAGATATATACAGAAAAATCACCTGAAACATGAACTGCAACACAAAATGGTTCTTAGAAAGAATTCAACATCACAGGTTGACAGTTATTTCACCTGTGGAGCGCATGCCACAGTTAAAGGCGTTTATGACCTACAGTAAAATCAGGACACGTTTTCACCCGAACTTGTTAAACTCCTCTCTCGTTCGGTTAGGTTAATGGTTCATCACACACTTCCTCCTGGAGTAACCCTTTGGATGCTGAATTGAGGGAGCAGACACATTAAAAGCAGTGTGACAGTCAGGCATGCTTGGATCTATTGGCTTGTTAACTCTTGTTTTTTTTCCTCTCTGAACTTGCATTCATCCATTGAAGAGTTGTTGAGCAGAAATTCGCCCTTTCAGCAGCACCTTCCAACATGCAGCTCTGCAGAAGTAGCAGGGACCATGTGTCCTGCTCATGGGCGCCTTGGCAGTTTTTTTTTTTTTTTCACTTCAGTGGTTTGAGTTTGAACCAGCGGCCACGTTTCTTTCCATTCAAGTGAGGTTGATTAAGAAATGTCACTCTGCCATTTCGTTGCCCCCTGCCCCACATTTTCCTCCTCAGCCTCATTTTGCTGGTGATGTGAAGTTCCCCCTGCTCTCCACTCCCTGGTAACTGCTTACTTGCAACGTTCCCAGGCTCGGGCTAGTGGCACGGCTCCCAGATCTGGGCTGGGAGACAGAGGGGTTTCTCAGGAGACAGAACACAAATACAGGGATCCAAATAACTTAATCACCAGCGGGGCTATTAGGTCCAGGATCTTAGAGGCTTACCCTGGTGTTTGTGTTTGGAGAAGGGCAGTAGAGGGGTAACTGGGGACTGGATGGTCAATGAAGGTGTTTGGATAATCGCGACAGTCATGGGTTGTGTTCATTTATGATAGGTCATGTTTAGATATTTGCTATTTGGGTTTGCGTGTAAAAAAATTTATTTATCAGTTTCAACCCCACTGACCTTCAGTGGAAGAAATCCCATTGGTTATTCTTACTGGAAACAAGCTGTAAAACTGTTCGTACTTATTTATTTATTCAATTCAATTGTCAATTTCCCGGAGGGAACCTCCCAAAGGGATTAATAAAGTACTCTGTCTGTCTGTCTGTCTGTCAATAATTTGTTCATTCTTACATATGGATTTTTCCAGTTTTTTGTTTTTGGTTGCCTCTGCAGGGGTTTGGACAGTCTTGATTTTTAATAATGCCTTGAATAAACAAAGTAAAATCTTAAAGTGAAAAGTGCTAAATATTATCTATTGAGTTAGGAATTAACTTGAGTGTGTAAGACCCAAATTACAGTAATAAAGACTGACTGAAACTAACTTGTTTTTGTTTAACTTGCAGACCTGTAATATATATATCTCCCTGTTTATGTGTCTCAGCTGTGAACCCATTTCTCAAAGCGTGACACACTCCGTAAACACATCTTTCTTTACATATAGAAGTGAGGCATCGCACGTGACCTCTGGACCTCTGAGAGGATGTCGGTGTAAATATTTTTAAGGAGAAGCTTGATCGTGGTTCGGGGTGATGGGGAAGCCATGATTTGTTGCAGAGGTGGTATTTATTATTCTACCACTGTAGTAAATGGAGCATCGGTGGCTGAGATGTTCTCCCAGTGAGAATAACAAACCGGACCCTGGCTTTTATGTTGGTTTCCCTTTACCCTCTTACATTTACTTTCTCACCATAACATCTGTCTTTTTACTGGCAGTTTCTCTCTCTCTCATGCCAGTGTCCCCCTTTTCAAACTTCTCCTGCCCTCTCACACATCTTCTTGTAACTGAGTTCCTCAGTGTTAATGTACCACATACTGTACATCCTGAGAATGAGTAAGTGGGTATTGGAGTGGAAACTGCCGTAAACAAGGCAGCACATATCACATACTTATCTAAGATTGACTGTGCTATGTTGCTTCGCTTGCCTTAATTTGTGTATATAATTTTTTCCTACTTATCCCTTAGCCCAGGGTTTTCAAAGTCTGAGACTGAGGGCCTCCTCTCAGATAAAGCTTGGAAAAATGCGACCCCTCACCCTCCCCTAGCTTAGTTTTGACCAATTCCTGGATACCTATGGGATCATGATTATGTTATTTGATCTCATAGACACGAGAGATGGCCTGATACTGCTGTTTGACATAACTTCAGACTACACCTAATACATAAAAAAGGTCTGTCCTAAGGCATTTATTAGTAAAATTCCCCAAAACAACCGTATCTCTGAACTACCTCTTTAACCAGATTACACATAATAACTAATATTTTTTTCACTTCTATTCACTGATCCTCCCCTGAAACTGTCCCCTGCAGAAACCCACCACTCACTTTGAAAACCTCTGCCTTTAAAACTTGTTTGGGTGGTATCACAGAAAAAGATTAACCCCATATGAATGAAATGCCATTTTTTACTCAAATGCCCTTGAGAGCATAGATAACCATGATTTCACACTAGTGAGAGGAACCTCTGATCTACAACAGGTGGCTCAGGGAGGAGTTTCATTGCATTCTCACAGCAACCAGCCCTTTTTCCTGTTTGGATAGGTGTGAGTGGATACATCCACATATGATGAAATGCGTGACTGGACGTGACTAATGGCATATTTCTAAACATTATTCTTTTGTCTCTGTTTCTGTCTCTGTCGCCCTCTCGCTCCAGTCGAAGATGTCCCAGAGGCAGCAGCGCATGATAAAGAACCGCGAGTCAGCATCCCTGTCTCGGAAAAAGAAGAAAGAGTATCTGCTCTCGCTGGAAGCTCGCCTGAAAGTGGCGCTGTCTGAGAACGAGGCGCTCAAGTGTGAGAATGGCAACCTCAAGAGACAGCTGGAGGACCTGCTGAGTGAGGTGAGAGGCTGGAAGACAGAGCTCTGCTAATACATCCACACAGCCTGCACTTAGAAAAATACCTGTGCAGAAAAACAAATGCACAGAAATGTCCAAAGCAAGTGTTGAGAGTGGTCTTTCAGACATAAGTCACTGTGATTTGTAGTTGATGTATTTCTTTTCCTGCAGAGCACAGCACTGAATGCAAAGGCCCCTAAGAGGAGAGCGGTGTGTCTCATGGTGGTGCTGGTGTTTCTTGTGCTGAACATTGGACCAATGAGGTGAGCGTATGACACACACTGTTTGAGTATGGATCTTTCTGTGTCCATACAACAATTTGATTTACACTCTAAAGGCAAATGCATGCTGATGATGGCAGATGCTGTAGCTCAAGATGCAGGAAGATTACTTGTAACATATTGTGGATGCACAGGCCTTTGATCATTGGAGGAGAACAAATGGGAAGCCCCATGACTCATTGTGGGGAAACACGCCTCTCATGTAAGACATTACGCAAAAACCTTTATTGAAAGCAGGGCAGAACATTTACTCTTGAAGTAATGAAATGGACTAGAACTAGTTCACGAATATTTCACTGTGACAAAGTTAATTAACACATTAGCTAAAAGATCACAGTGCACACGAACAGCAATCATTTCACAATCTTTTGCCAACAGACTTGTTTATTTTGTAGCGTGTTAATTCAAAATGGTCTCCCTTTGAAGATTTAAGTAAAATAACTCGAGCGTGTGAATCTTGTGGTACGATCCAAAATAATGGAGTCCAATAATGCACACACAAGTCCAGCCTGAGTGAAACTGATCTGTTTGCCAAAGAAATGGACGAGTAATAGCTCATCCCCGCCAAGTGGCTCTCATGTGTATGTTCCATTCCTCTGTTGTGCCAGAGTTTATAGGACTTTGTGACTAATGGGTGAATAAGCCTCAAGGCAACCTGATGAGTTGGAAAGAAAGTAAACATTTCCCACTTGCAAATGTAAAAAGAAAATCATTTGAGGCTACAAAAGAAGTATAAAATATTTGTTTATGGCAGTTTTTCTTATCTCTGCTTGTAATATCAACACTGGTGACAAATTAACATGAGTTATGTAAAACTACACTGGGGAGCGAGCGCTGATTCCACCCAGCTTAGCAGATGGAGAGATTGTGTAATTCCACAAACTTCATTGTCCACCTCAGACTGTAATGATGAATTCTCTGTTCTCATGTTTTAAAAATGTTTGTTTTCTCCTGAGGATAACTTGATAACTTTCTCCACAAGGATGCGAGCATCTACTCTTTGGACTTTGGCTTTGAAAATCTGCTTGCACTCGGTGCTCGGAATGTCTTCTTTCAACTGTTCTCCGGACCTTAAACATGAAAAGATTTCTTGGGATGAATGAGTTTGCTTTTGGCGACTGGTATTCACAGTGGCTAAAGTCTGTGTGTGTCTGTACCTGTGTTCGCATCTGTGTGTTTTGTGTCAGGACTCTCCTTTGGAATGTCAAATATGCCCGCTTTTGAGGTCAGATCCCTTTGAAATGAAAATGCCACCCAGTTTAGGAATACCATTGAATGAGACTGTGTGTATTTTTGCTTGTGTGTGTGTGCCCCAGCGTGCTCTGAGCTACAAAGTCTAGATCAGGGTTCAGATTCTGCTTGTTGCTAAAAACGAAAAAACCCTCCTGTGCACAGGATGTGGGCCACATGGAATTCAGTGGTCATTTCAGTCCAGTACCCAGCTCTTCTTTTCAGTTTCCTCCCTCCTGAGTGTCCTGATTTTACCTCCCTTGTCCCCCCCGGCCTCACCTCACCTGTCTTCTGTTTCATCAGTCTGTTTCAGGGTGGCTCCAAACGCGGCATTTACTCCACGCAGCACAGCGGCAGACACCTGTTAGGCGTCTCCCCAGAAACAGAAAGTGAAGTTGTGATGGGCGCCGATCCCCTCGGCAGCGGCCCCTCTGAGATTGCAGACAGGTAATGACCTCAACACCCCCCACCCTACACCTTTCACAACAACACATGGTGTCAGTGGACCAGGATGCACCTGTGCCTGGGCTTAGTCTGAACTGGTACAGCTCATTAAGGCACGTGTAAACATGTGTGCTAGCCAGTTACCAACTCTATCCAAAAGCCTGCCTTTCAAATGCCTCATGGCTAGATGGCCAGCAGTTATGCTTTGCGTAACAAGGTGGGAAATTGGGGTCAGACCTTGTTTGACATCCAGTTTTATATTTGCCAGTAACAGCTTATTATTCTAAAGGCTTATATATTTTTCTTTCTTTTTTCAAATGCAATAGAGGCCCAGCAGTCTCATTTGTAAATTGCATAAATAACATTCTTGTTTGGTACATTACCTGCACCCTTATGTCCTGAAAATGATGTTTTGCAAGGTGGTCAGAGCATCTGATGTCTGCATGGCATTGCCAGCCTGTGTTTTGTCAGATCTCTGCGTAGGGTATGTTACACGTTAATGCAAACCATTCAGCTGTAGTATCATGTTTCCCCACCAGCATTAAACTGGCGCGGGCAGGAAGGAACACATTAGCCTTTACAAAAGGGGTGACAGCACCAAACGCAGCAGAGGGCAGGATGACGGGGGAGATATGCAACTTAATCTTGGGGTCCCACTGAACAGGAAGGTGTGTGTGTGGGGGGGTTAATACGGGCCCCTCAGTTAGAGTTATGATCAGGCCTCTGCGGTCTGACATGTTGTCCTGCTGAACCATTTCCAGAGCGTTTAAAGACGGGAATGCGAGGCATAGTCGATGTGTGAGCTCCGATCAGGGAGGCCCAGGGGAGGTATTACGTCAGTGGCAGACATTTTGGTAACAAGCCCCCTGCAGGTGGGCACTGACTGTGGACAGTCTACATCATCACCTCAAGCAACACAATCATTCATTCACTGAGGTATAACAGTTTTAATTGAAGTCACACAAATCATGCACTGCAGTGTGCTGCTAATCCATAATGTATGTAAACCCGCCCTATGATAACAACCAAGGTTGTTGGGCTTTTGCTTACATCAGTCATTTTTCATAATCAGACTGGATATGACCTACAGAGTGTTGATGCTCAGTTCTTTGTAGCATGTTTGATCATTCTGAGTCGAATTTGACAGAGCTTGTAGACATATTGTTTCAGAATCTCTGCACTTCCCCTGTCAGCGTTTTCGTGCTGACATTCAGCGACTGAAGCTCTGCCACCTCTGCACATGTCAAGCATCAAAAATTGGAATCAGTAAAACTCATCAGTAATCGCTGAAGTTCAACGGGGATAAAACTGTCCCCACATTGAAGTCACGCTGGGTTTTCTTTTGATGCATTTTTGCTTACTCAATCCACTCTGGGTGTTTCACCTTTGTCAGATGGCAAGCAGCCATGTTGGCTCTCAGATTGCATTCGCAGCATATTCCCAACATGTGGAAAATATTCTTAACAGATTTTTATTTTGAAATTCTTACACTGATTCGAGTGCATCTGAGCAGCCTTGTAAAGTTATCACTTTTCTCTTTAACACCCTCCATCTGCTTTTTCTTCTGTGTTGTAGCTCTGAGGATAAGGCCCTGATGGTGGTGAAGAATCCCATCTTCCTCCGACCGCCTCCCCCCTGCCAGCCTCCTGTTAACAGGACCAAGTGCTTGGAGTAAGTTATGAACTCTTTTATGTATGGCCTACTTTTCTCCTCATGCATAAGACCACAACATTGCCCAGATTCTTGCTAAAATGGAAACAAAAAGCTAATATTCGTTGATTGGCAGGTTGGCCAGTGAGTTGAGGGGTTGGGTCCACCGTCATGAAGTGCAGCAGACCAAATCCAGGCGCATGAGTAACAGCAATCACAAATCCACCAGGACCATTCTGGTAAGTCACAGCAACATGATTTGCCAAGCAGGAAAACATATCTAAAATTCACCTGATGTTCACAGTTTACAATAAGACAAACTAAACTTCACTTATATTTTAGGCCACTGGTTTCAGTATCAAGGGTTTTTTTTGGCAAACCAAAGCTTCTCTTTCACCACTATTTCACCTCCCCTCACACCTTCCCCTTTTCCTGCCTCTCATTTCTCTTTATTGGGCTGAGTTTAATCCGGCAGCCCTGAGAAAGTAAACACAACACTTAGAGGGGAGCTGTAGGATTAGTGCCCCCTGCTCCTTTTTTCCATCATTTTTTCAAAATCTGTCTCAGCCAGTCTAATCAACTAGGAGCTACCTAGTTTGTATATACCCATACTTCATTTTACTATAAATAGAAATTTAGATGTGTTTATTCCCACCTGTTTTAAGCTGTTTCAGATCCACAGACACACATAACTCTCCCCAGTATTATAACATGTGACTTTACAATGCTGATCGGTGTAAACTGTGGATCTGGAATGTGTGTGCTGATATCTGGATGTTTTGAAATTATAGTCGGTTATAATGTTTTGAATGGAGCCTGTATTTATGTGTTAGACGGTGGTGCCAAGAGTTAATCCTGCACTCTCTAATCGTTAGTTGAAGCGAATATCAAGAGATTATCGCTAATTCTCTCCCATTTTTCCTAACAGAAAACAGAGAATAAGGAGGCTGAGAGTGCCCAGATTGTGACCGTCCAATACACTGAAACCGCTGAGGAAAAGTGAGTGTTGCAATGCATTTGTGTCAGATTCAAATAAGTTATTTTCCAGATTCCAGTTTGTTTCTTACAAACAATTCCCATTTGATTTTAAAGCTGCGTTGAGCTTTTTTTCACAGCTAGAGGGCAGAAGGCTGTAGATTACAGAACAAATAGACACACAGTCACAACCACTTGTGTGGTAAACCGATGCATTGTTGTGAACTAAAACAGTGAGCTGTAATCTGTTTAGAGCTGCAGACAGGAGTGTTTATTGTCAGCCGGATCCACAGACATAGATTATGTAAAGTAACTGTAGACATAACAAACTTTCATTGTTTTAAAGTCGTATTTGACCAAAGTGGGTCTTTAAATTGAACTGTAATGGGAAATAACATTTTTGTTTCTATTGCCACATTTTTTGGCTTTTTCCCACTTTTCAGTTTTTACAATCTCACAGATTTATGATACACTGATTTTAAAGCATGACCCCTGTACACTCCTGCGGAGGTTTGGCCGCCAATAAGAGCCTTTTCTGCTTGACTGCACCGTGTGGTTTAGATCAGACACATGGTGTGAACAGTTTTTTGGCCACCTATAGATTTTTTTTTATCTCAGTTGTAAGTCTACGAAGGATGTGAAACATCTAAATCTACAGGACAAAAGAGGAAAAGTCAGTTTCAGCTGCTAAACTCTGCAGGGCACCAGTTGGCCAGAATGAAAGAAAAGAAAAATCTCATTTCCAGCATGAGATCTTAAACCCAGGTCCTGGAGGGATTGTAGGTTTTATATTGGTATTTATCAACATGTCTGTGACAGCCCTGCTTGTATACATTATGTTTAGAACCAATCAATGCAGACCTTAAAGAAGTAGGTTGTGCAACAGTGGATGTAGACTACTGTGGAGCAGCAACAAATTATTATTTCAATTATCGATTCATTTGAGGATTATCCTCTTGATTAATGGTTTGGTTACAAAAAAATACCCATCACAATTCCCAGAGCCCAAAGTGATGTCATTCCGTGTTTTTTTGTCTTTAGCCCAGTTTTACTATCATGTAAAACAAGGAAAAGCAGCAAATTCTCCTGTTTGAGAACCTGGAACCTAGATTTTGTTCTGTTTTATCAAAAATAGTTGTGGATTCATTTTCTGCTGATTGATGAAATGATTAATCCACTAAAAGTTGCGGCTCCAGATGACTGAGTGACTTTCTGCTCCACTGTAATAAATAGCTCTTGCTGATTCTGATGATTTAATTATCTTGTTCAAACACAAAGTAGAGAGACATATCAAATGACATTAGTGTTTTGATAAAATCTGATATTAAAACTGTGAAAGATTATCTCCATGAAGTTTGCCAAGTAGGATACATTTCTCCAACACAAAGGATTGATTATCAGCTCTTGATCAGTGACATACATTTCGGTTTTAAAACACCCACATGGATTGAATCTGTCTTTCTCCTCATTTTTGAATATTTTTTCAGGGTTTTTCTCATGTTTGTCTGTCATTCTGTGTCTTTACCAACAGGAATCCTGGCAGTGAGCTGCAGGTATACTACGCACCTCATCACACCTACAGCGACTTCTTTGACGAGATCAATCGTCGGGGCGACACTTTCTATGTAGTGTCTTTCCGCAGGGTAAGTTTTCACTTGGTTGGTCCTTCCCACTCATTTGAGAACAGAAACAGGCCCTGGCTGACACACTGGTTAAATTCTTCCCATAAATTAAAGGAGATTTAAATGGAAGTTTTCACAGCTTAACACTGACTTCATTACATTTGAGATTTCCTTCTCGCAAACTGGCGTTAACAAGCTACAAATTAATTATACTAACTTATGAATCATAAATTAACTGTAATAGATCTTTTCCGCAACAGAGAGGTTTGATTTGTGAGGAAAGTGGAGGCTGGGGGAGGGGGTGGCATACGCTCGCCCAAGGCTCTAACTACCCCTTTTCAGTCCAGTTTCCTTTGTCCATTTGCAATCATCAAGACCATGTTTTAGATTTTCAGGCATGACCATGTGTCACTGTTAATCTACTTGGTCTTTATTCATTTGACCATTTTTCCACATTTGAGACTCCGGACCTGTTTCTAATTTTCTCTCTTCATATGATTAATCTTGGGCATCATATTTAGAGAGAGTTCTGTGATTCGTAAGGATTTGTTTCTCTGAGTGCTTTATTTTCTCTTCAGATATATACATATATCTATACATTACCCAATCTTGCATGTTTTCATACTCAAGTGCTGCCAAACAAAAGTGAGTTCTACTCATTATAGTTTTTTTGTTATAGGAAGTTGCCGCTCCATCTTTGTCAACTTTGCCAAATAACAAAGACTAAACTTCCTCTTAAATTAAGATATGTTTCCTTCCAAAAAAACATTTGGTCACTGTTTCAAAGAACTGGGCAAAGCTCATATGACACACAGCACCTCTGGATACTCTAGCCGATGTTAAGTCCTTAAATCCTTGGGATTACTCAGTGGGGCGGGAGTTTTGAAGCATGTGGTCAAAGATCGAGACCTCTTGTCACCAAGCGAGCCTCAAAGGTTTGGCTCCGAGTTGGCATGGTGACAGCAGGGACAATGGTAACAATGGTGTACCCGAGTCGAGGGCCTCTACAGGTCAAGGAGCTGTCCTTCAGTTTCTGGCAGTTTTGTGTTGCAAGAGTGGTGAGAGTGTTATAGTAGTGTATCCACAAAATTAACATCATACTGTGTATCTTGAATATGTTTTCAGGGAAAACCCCTCTGTGAGGCTTTCACTCTTAATCAAACACAGTTACTCAAAATACTAATTCATTCAACACTATCATTCCTGAGCTTTGATTCTGCTTTGATTACTGACCTATTTTTTTGGTAATGAATCATCTAGATATATTCGCTCTTCCAAATGCAATTCTTAAATAACTTGTTGAAAAATGACTTATAGTAACACTTAAGCATTAAGTGAAATTAAAATTATATTTAAAAATGAACAACTAAATAAAGATAGCAATAACAATTGAGGGAAAATTGACTTTTTAATTATTTTAAAGCTTTCTTTACTTTGATGAGAAGATGTAGGACTGCAAATAACAATTATTTTCTTAATTAATTGATTAAGTGCTTGATCTGTAAATATCAGAAAATAGTGGAAAATGCCCATCTTAATATCTAAAAGCACAGTGTCTTCTAAATACTTGTTTTTTCCAACTTGATCCAAAACTCAGAAGATATAGATACAGATGTTTGGTTTAATTAAAGAAATGCAGAAAATCGACACAATTGAGAAAATTATGTTGTTGATGATGATTAATCGATTATCAGAATCGTTGGTCATGAATTTGATTTTGATTGATGAATGGGTTAACTGTTTTCTGTGAAAATATATTGATCGTTCTGATTTTCTCTATTTCGTCTCCTTTTAATCTAATCTAAAGAAAAATCCTGCCTCCTTACTTCTCTTTATTGGTTGTGATTTTTTAAAATTAAGTGCTAAAGTGGGTTTTAATCAGCAGAAAAGGTTAGTAATCAAAGATGTATTATTATGACAGAAAGCACTAAATAGTAACAGACTACAGACCTATTACTCAGTGTGGCCTTTTGAAATTCTTACAGACATTTGTCAGCTTTTCTCGGTTCGTTTATTTGCCTCTATTTTGTTTCCCGGGTTTCAGGGCGTCTGTGTCGGCAAACGCGTGCGTGCTTTTGTTTTTTTGTTCCAGTCGGTATGATCTTATTACATGCCTGCCAAAGCTCTGGATTAAATTTGGAATTTGTTTAAATTTTAAAGCCAATCACTACCAATTTTGACTTTTGTCCTTGTAGGCAAAAATTTTTCATCTGGGCCTCTTCTCGCCTTCGCCAACAGTTGAGGTCACTCTACAGCATGTAGCCCGCTCAGCCATGGCCATGCTTAGGTCAAGGTTGCTTTAAGCCCCCAACAGATACATTACCACCTGTGGCTTTGTTTAAGTGTGAAATGAGGTGAGGCGATGGAAAACATAACAAGACCGAAATATGGAACTGCTCTTACTCTACAATCATTTTGCGGTCTTGCTTCACCTCTCGTGTTGTTTTAGCACCTGTGGCTTTATGTAAGTGTGCGTTGAGGGGAGCTGGTGGAAACACTGGCCGCTTTCACTGTGGACCGTATCCAATGAGGTTTAAGGAAATTTCACCTGTTGTCATAGCAGCTGCAGCTGTTATGTCAGCTTGACAAGTTCCCTGGTCCCCTGATGATGAGCAGTAATGTGATTGGTGTTTTCCTGCCCTGGTCCAAATACGTTCAAGACACCCTCACGTTTGTTTTTAGCATTGAATACTCCCTTTGCTGGCTAATAGCTTGTCCTTTATTTCTTGCATCGCTATCACCTTATATTACACCAAACCCTTTATTCTAAAGAAACATTACTAATAAAAGTACACAAGATTAAGCCAAACGAACTAACATATAGTGTCAATTAAATAAAACTTACAAAGCATTTAGAAGGAAACATTCTTATCCACAATGAAAAAAGCCTCCCACATAAGCTCTGTTTGTCTTAAAATCCACATCAGTATATCTCCACATATCTCACAACTCTTCTACATTGTTCCTTTCTATCATCTCGCTGTAATCCCTTTCCCAACCTCAGGCCGTACTCCTGCCTGTCATCACCTTAACGCCCCTCATTTGTCATTTCACCCCGGCTGAGTTTTGCAAGCCAAGTGTGATGGAGCTAACCAGCTTTCAATTGGTCTCTGGGTAGTTGGAAAGCCACAGAAAGCTGCAGTCTTGCAGCTGATGGAGACCAAATCACGGATGATTTCTCTGCGGGCGTACCCCTTTCACTTCGCTTCTCTCAAAGGACAACCCCAACAATTTCAAACATGAAGTTCAGTTTACTCATAATGTGTGTCGCTACTCAGCCTGTGACACGAGTTGCATAATGTGTGGCTCTGGAAGGAGCTTTTCTAAGTTTGAAAAAAAAAAAAAACTGATGATGTCAAAAGGTTCATCTTAGATTGGGCTTGAGGAATGTGTAAGGGAATATCTACATTTTTTTATAGAGTTATATTATTGTCTTTGTACTCTTTTGAATTGAGAATATGTCAAAAAGTATTCGCAAAGTATCACGTTCTGTTTTACTTACGTTTCACACAGCACACAACTATTTTGGAATCAGGGTTGTAGGATCCAGCATTTCTGGAGATTGACCCATACCAGGAACTTAAAATCAGAATATTATGGCCTCTACCACTTCAATTTAACAGTTCTGTTTTTAAATGTCTCCTGGAGTCCCACAACTTTATGGTAGTGCACGACTAATAGAAGACCATTTAATTCTGCTCACAGCACCAACTCGCCCAATTTGTACCGTTTGTTCAGTTCGCATAACTTTTTAATATTGCAATCAGATAACTTGAACAGTGTCCTCTGATGTCCTGTCTCATTCTTTATTTCCATGATGTAATTTTTTGAAGTCTCTTGGTTCCTAATTTCCTCTGTTAATTCTCGCAAAAATCGCCTCACACAGATTTAATTAATTCTTCGTACCAATGTAGGATTTCTTTCACCAATATTAGTATTTTATATTTCAATTAAATGATAAAAGACATAGCTACAGCTTAACGCCGGAATTAGTGTGTGTGTGTGTGTGTGTGTGTGTGTGTGTGTGTGTGTGTGTGTGTGTGTGTGTGTGTGTGTGTGTGAGTCACATGCATGTTTGCACATTAGCATTCCTCTCTACCACAAATCTTTCTGAGAGGATGTGCTCAGATTAAAACCTTCCCTCTCATTCTTTAATGACTTGCACCAAAGCTATTTCTAATAGTTTTAGAAGACTGAAGTACTTTTCTGGTTAATGCCATTTAGAACTTAGAGTGGTTTAAACTGTTTAGATTGTGGCTCACAGCTTTAAAAAAAGTGCTCATTTTGAAGGATTCTGTGACTGGAAAGGCCCTGATGGAAATTATTCTAGAAACGTTTAACCTCTCATGTGACTATTGCATCATTGATAACTTCAATTTGTTAATGCAAGTGCTTCAGCAGGTTTTCTCTTAGAGTTCAAAACTCAGCTCCAATTCTTGATCAGCAGCTGCATGCATCCAACCATTCTGTTTGCTTCCAAAGGAGTTATATTTTCCTTTTGTTGACTTTCTCCTCTCTGTTCTCAGGATCATCTTTTGCTTCCTGCCACCAACCACAACAAAGGAAGTCGACCCAAGATGTCTGTGGTGTTGCCAGCCATGAACATAAATGGTATGCACTGCAGCACAGACACAACAGTTGAGGAGTTTGGTCACTCAACACAAAGTAACAGATGAGAGGCAAACTGGGTGCAGATTCAGAAACACGTCTCCACACAAGAATGTATTACTTGTGACCTAAGACACTAGAAAAACCTCTAGGACCGAAATAGACCACTTTCCCTTTTTAAGCCTATTAAGGTGATACTGATCCGTTTTTCATCTGTGCTCTTATTTTGTTTTCCAAAATCTATGTTCTTGGATCGTGAGTGTGTGTCGACCTAAATCAACATTTCTTTAAAGGTTTTCTTTGCTAAAACTTTTCTTTGATATCTGGCGTCTTGTTAGTAGAATGTTTTTGCTCTCTCCCTTTGAACCCTTAGTGGTTTCTGTCATATCCTTCAGCCTCTGATTATGCTCTCTGTTGCATTTAGAAACGCTGTTAAGTGTACAGCCACTGACCAAACCACACACAGGCACAAAAGTAAAAAAGCAAAAAACAAAACAGCTTTTTCAGTGTGGCCATTTTGGCTTTGAATTTTGTTTTTCTGGATTTTTGTTTTTGTTTTTAGATTTTGTACTTTAAAAAAAATGAAGTTGATGCCTGAGCACAGACTTGTGTCTCAAACATTTTTTTTATTGCTATTATATTAAAAAGATAAGATTAAGGCGAACATTTAAAGAATGCTGAATGCCAACTTGAATATTTGACTTTACCTAACTACATATTTGTATTTTGCAAACTTTTTATTTTGCAAAGTTTCAGTATATTCAAAACTATGGCAGAGACGTCTTTTGCAAAGTTGCAAAAGGAGGATCTGAAAATCCAAAACAGAGAAAACTCAGAAACTTGAATATTTTACGCAAAAACAGATGTTTTTGCCACACAACATATCAAGGCCCGATGCTGTTCCATCCATTTATCCTGGGGACACAAGTACAAGCCAACATGTTGGTCAACTAGTTTATTTTTCTCGTGTTTTATCTGTTGACTGTGTCCATACAAACCTGTAGTGTGCTAGATAATGTTAGCCAATGTTAGCCTCCTAGTTTACTGTTTACATTTACTATCATTGTAGCGTATGATTGCTGGATGCTAGTGATGAAAAATCAAGTTACTTTCATGCAACGTCCTTTTCAGATTATAGAGCAGGGACATAGCTCGTTTTGACTGCTTCATTTCCTCTTAAAGAAAACAATTGCCGTCCACAGCTTTTCATAGTGGGTGGCAACCAAAGTGTACTTGGTTTGCAGTTTGGGGGTGGTGGTTTCCACTGGCCCATTTAAGAAGCAATCACCCATTTATTTGACCACCTGCCTTCAAAAACATAGCCATCCAAATCATTTTAACACTGGTGTGTGATACGCCTCAATATCTGAGCAATTGTTTGGCAAAAATCTTGGACTTCAATTGCCGTATTTGTTGCCAGATTGTTTTTGGGCTTTTTTGACGAATTCTTTTAAGTTTACAGATGTTTTAGATTTCCATGAGATCATCATAGCTTTCCTCTATGGCTTTAGATTCGCTGGATTATCGACGCAGCATGTCAAAGTCAGGTCATCAGAGATCTCAGTGGAAAGAAGTCCTCTCTCCAAATACTGCAGACTTAATTATCGGATGGCTTGATTTTCAGCAAGCTTGCCGGACAGTGAACTGAACAGAAACCAACTCAAGAGGGTCCGAGCAGTTAGGAAGGCCTGTTGTTGTTGGCTGTTAACCTGGCATTTTTATCAGAAATCTCCTTGTTCTTCTGTTACCTCTCTGTCTTCTCTGTGGCAAAGCACCAGCAACAGATTTGATTAGTGATCCAACCAACTCTGAGAGGAGTGAGTCAGAGGAATATGAGCTGGTTACTCAGCGTGGAAGACATGACCATTGGGAAATAACTTTTTTTTTCTGAAAGGGTGGTGTTGGGGATGAAGATTGATGAAGATAAACATTGTTCTTGGTTGGTCTTGTCAGGGAGGAATGTTAAGGTTCGTGCCGGTCAGATGGCCCATTGAAACAGCAGTAAATGGTGAAATCCAAGACCTCCTTTTCAGCTAATTGTTGAAATGGCCAAACAAAGGTGCCATTCAGGGAGAGATATCGAGTCTGGAAAGAAAATCTCAAGAAAAGGGTCTTGGATTTGCATGATCTGTCATGGATGCCTGCAGTTTGCAAATTCAAAACATTTAATTCTTCTGTGTTTTGTAGCTAGAGTCTTTTCCTGGCATTAGCATCTATGGATCTAATGTGTTGGCTGAATCATATGGTATCTTTTAGAGAGGGGACTAACACAAGTTTAGAGTTAGCACAGATGCTTATGCAGTAGCTCCAGCGTCTGATGCCACAACTGCTCCTCCTGGTAGCTCCTCATTGACCTCACAGCAAGGACTGCAGTTAAAAAGCCAACAGAGGCTGACGGAAAAGAGGTCAGTCGTGATTCTGTAGTAGCACAACACCCGAGTGGTCCTCCCTCCTTCAACAAATAAAGCCCCATGTGCCACACAGATGACAGCCTTCAAGTAGCATTTCAGATTTATGTTGTCTTTGTTTGGAACTTTGAAGTGATCAAGTGCAAATGCACATATTAAGCTGGGCGAGACCCTTAGAAAGTAAAAACGCTGTCCTTTTTCTGGAGCATGATTGCTCCGCAGTGGAGGATAATTCCTTCCAGCTCCCTGTTGCTGCTCTGCTTTAGGAATGCCTTCCTTCTCCAGTCGCTAAATGGTTTTCATCTGGAGGACGTGGATAGACTCTGTTAATCTGGAGTGAGCGTTTGGTCTGTCTTGGTCAATAACTGAACATTGGAGATAGAGACTTTGATGTAAGCCATCGCCTGTTTCTGTCTCGCTCCATGTCCACGGTTGAGAGGTTCTGTTCAAGTTACTTGACCTTGAAGTCCTTGTTTCTCTCTGAAAACATATCTGGCTGAACAGTGACTCCTCATAAGGACTGAAGGGTGTGTTTATTTAATGATCCTCAGAGTTTGAAAGTAGCTCAATCAAGTGGAAGCGACATGTTTGGAGGAGAGGAATGTTTGGGAGATGACATCATTTACAGGTGGATCGACCATGAGACGTACCGCAGTCTATTTTTACTTCTCTGAGATTGTACATGTGTAGCTAACAGGCAGCTCACACTGGGGGTTCAAGGTAGAGCTCTGCACCACTGAACGAGTGGGGGTCAGATTTTCCTACTCCTCTAATCTAAACAAACATCCCCACCAGTGCTCTGAAAAGGAGCGCACTCTCACCAACCCAAATGTTTAACCCTTGCCATCCTCGCCAAAATTTATTCCAACTTGTGAGAATGATTCTTTACTTCATTGACTAGATCTGTTGATGGCAGCATTGGCCATCGGTCCTCCACTTTGGTACAGACTATATCTCACCAACTATTCAGTTAATTGACGTTCATGGTCCCCAGATGATGAATCCTGCCGACTATTGTGATCCCATCACTTTCCCTATAGCACCACCCATGAGGTTGATATTAATGTTTAGTTTTTTATTGAATTGTCATAACAACTATTGGATGGATTCCCTTGAAATGTAGTTCAGACATGTTGTCCCTCGCAGGATGATTTGTAATAACTTAGTCACCAGGTCATAATTGTAATTTTTCCTTTACTTGGCTTTGTAACTCAATACCTGCAAAACAAATGACAAATGACATTCCCATCAGCCTCAGCTGTACTTAGTTTTCAGTTCTAATTCACAAATTCACAATTATCATTGTGAACATAATAGCAGGCTGTTAGCAAAGCATTTAGCTCAAAGCACTGCTGTGCCAAAGTATAGCCTCATAGAGCTGCTTGCGTGGTTGCAGACTCTTTTAGTTATGTTATTGCCTGTGAGATTCTTGACTAATTTTCCAATGGTAAAACATGCTTTTTCTACAACATTGGCTTGTTCCACAAAATGAAAACAAGAGATGAGCATATTGGCAGAGTCTTCTGAATCACAACTCTCTGAAAATTGGCTATTAAATTCAATGGAAATCCTGTTTGACTCACACTTAGTTTTATTGACCATTATCATGCCTTGTGATTTTGTGATTATACTTGCTGATGAATTGCTTCCTTTCTGATATTAACAAAACCTTCCCTCATGAGCATGTTCTCAGAGTTAGTGCCAGTCTGGCAGTCACCATCCTCTCGAGATGCACTCTCGGGTTTCCTCGGATGCGTCCTTGCCAGACACAGGGGTTTTATCAGCACACACCAGCTCACTGTGTCGCTGAAGCTTTCTGGAACACCTCCAGATGGCACTAGTAAAAGGGGGGAAAGAGACCATGCAGAGCAGGACGGTGCATTTGGCAGCTTCTTCAAAGAGCTGCTGTTTAAAGTTGGGCCTCGTGGCTGTGTGTTTCCTGTTTCACTGTCTTCTCAAGCAGTTGGCTGAATAGAATTTAGACATTTTGGTAATTTGCTGAAAGGTGGATGCAATCAGTGCGGGGAATTAAATGTGTGTCTTCAGTTTGGATAATGGTTTAGATCATGGCCCACAAATTACAGTGCAATTTTTTTGTAATTATTGGGCACTTACAAAATAATTATGGGCTATAGGAATCTCGTTAAGGGGTAAAAGAAGATAAAACTCTTACAGCTTAAACCTGCATTATATGATATTTATTTTTACAGGATGTAAACACAACATTTGCCTTCATTGCCTTTTATTTTTGTTTTTGTCTGCTTCATCTGGGTCTTTAGCTACAGTGGGTTATTAGGAATTTCCGCTGAAATTAGCTTTTTTGCTGCAGCTGGAAACTATGTTGGTGAGAGTGAATAAAAGCAGTGAAGTTGCTTCCCTTAAAGCCAAAACAGTGAGCTGAAAGACACTAAAATGCTCCGAATAGTCATTTCATTTAATAATATTAAAAATATTAGTGCAGCTTTAGAATATATGAGACTGATGAATTTAGATGGGACCATTTTGATCACTTAAATTTAGAATTCTGTAATGGAGTCGAATACTAAGTATGTGGGACAAAACAATTATTTTTTTGAGAGAAATTGTGAAAGTAGCTCACCAGAACAGCTGATATACAGATGTAGTGGGCTGTGTTTTATCTCACCGTGTAGTTATTGGTGTTTGACTCTCTTGATCAAAGTAATTATGAGCTCAGTACAAGATATTGTATGCAGACTGTAATACAGCTGTCTTTAAAAGGGCTGGCAAACTCTTGCACCTACAAACCCACTTCCACTACAAGTGAATGCTGCCTCCTGTTCACTGCTGCATCTCTGCTCAGTTTTTGTAAGCAGTTATTTAAAGATTTTTCTATTTGAAACCTTTTTGCTTTGTTCTTCCATTCTAGCATTTTTTTAAACCTCATTTGATTAAACATCCATCCTAATTTGCAGAATTTCCATTTTCCTCATCCTCCTCATGTGTTGTTCATTTGGCTTACGCGTGTGACACGTTTGCACTTGCGCTGCCTGATCTGTTGGACTTCTGTTTATTATTGGATTGAAATTAGCAAAGTGGTGATAATGTCAGAGCATTTCAATTTGAACTGAAAAGAATCCACAGGCTTGACTGTTTAGCGATGACAGGGCCTTGAACAAAGGGGGGGAAATTCAGCTGTGATCTCATCAAGCTATATGGAGATAGACAGAGAATCACTTTTCCAGCTCTGCTTCAGGCAGAAGCCTAATTTGAGATAGACATAGCGTGACAAAGAGCAAAATCCTGACCCAGAGGATGACTTCCAGAGATGTCTGCTTAAACACTGAAGCCATTTGAAAAGTTCCAGTTTCAATGCAGGTGCAAAAGAGGAAGTTCAGCAGCAGCATGAAGTCATACTCAGCATTATGTCTACTAACCATCTAATGATATCAACATCCGTGGAGTCTTCCGGCTGCAGAAGGGGCTATTGTACTGTCACTGTACAGTACGATCTGATAAACTCTAACTGCCCCTATAGTATAGGTCCGTGGAAATCCTGCAGAGGGGCAGAAGAAGCTAATGTCTTGCACACGTGTCTGGAAAAAGACTGCAGCTTTTCAACTGCTTGCAGCACTCGAAGGCATTTTAAAGACGCCCTATAGCTCAGTTTCTGGGTCATATACGAATGCACTTAAACTGGCTGGGGTGTTTGGCTTGTGTGCTCCATATGGGGAATGTTGTTATCATCTTGACTCTCACCGACACACAAAGGAAGCCAGGAGTCTTTAAGTTGTCTGTTAATGTAAATACACAAGGGATCCCTCAATGTGTTGTTAATGGCTCTTTCTAGCAAAAATTTTACAAGCCTGTCCACTTTAGAGGATGTTCTTCCTCCAGGCTGAGCAAAGTTAGACTGAGGGCGACCGCAAACCACCGAACACACTGTTGTCATACGTCCAGCTTTTTTTTTTTTAAACTTGAATTTCCCAAGATAAAGAGTAATTACTTTATAGGTCAAACCTCAGGATGCACTTGTATAAATGTATTTATCTTTGATAATGAGCTTTATGTTTATCCTCATATTCCACACCATCTGTGATGTGTTGCATTCTCAAGGGTTTTTTCAAACACAATAGCCTGACTCATCAACATCGATCACTTTCTATCCCTCGATGTTGCCAGAGATCTTTTCTTCTTTGAACTCAACAAGAAGTCTGAAAGGATACTGACTCATCATCAGTGATGGCTCATTCTCTCTCTCTCTCTCTCTCTCTCTCTCTGTCTTTTACACTCCCACACTCTTGCCAGACGTTCTTCTTTTTCCTTCTCAAATTTGCAGGTCCTGCTTTTGTTTAAAGCTGTTTATGTTTTTATGTTGTTTATCTCTATGAAGGAGAAATCCAGTATGTGACTCACCTCTGGACTCCCATCTGTAAACACTACTCGCCACAGTTCTCAGGCCCCAAACTGCCTCAAACAATCCTCTTTTACACTCCCAAAATACTCTCTTATCATGTCTTTCTGCAACAAGCATGGCAAAACAATCTGGCAGCTGTAATAATAACGATTAAACTTTGGCGAGGAGTATTTTTGTGTCGAGTTGATTAAAGCTTTTGCTGTCATATAAATCCATCAGAGATAGAGCAAATACACAGATCAGTCTAGAATAACATATTAATTTAGGCATTTATTAATGCACTGAGAAGTAACAGTCTTCCTTTCCCGACATTACAGATAGCATCATAGGAGACAAAGAGTACGAGGTGATGATGCAGATCGACTGTGAAGTAACAGACACCAGGATCCTTCACATCAGGTCCTCCACCATCCCGCCTTTGCTTCGGGTCAACCACACAGACACGTTTTACCAGCGCTCCCCAACTGACAACCCGGCGGCACCTCCTGTTGGAGTCCTAATGGGGTCTGCTTAAGATCACCGGTGGCACCTGTGTTATATATGACTCCTCAACAAAACCCATGAAGACGAACATCACAGTACCTCACTTAACACTTTTTTTAATTTGATGAGGTATATTTTAATACTCCCACTGGCTTAGGTTGGTCAAATTGTCAGCACCAGTCAGTCACATTCTTTATTTGGGCTGATATCCGGAGGTATTCTGTAGCTCCTTGTGTGGCAACACTGACTCGCTGTAACCCCAGACGCCCCACATAAGGGTAATTGCTTAGCGGCAGGGGGCAGAGCATTGAACCCTGAGTCACCCCATCATAACACAAATACTTTTACCCCATAGCAGCTCTCCTCAAGTCTGCTCTTTCTTTTTTTGGTTCTTAATTTTGGGACAAGCTACAAAGCCAGAGAAGAAAACAGAAAATAATTATACACCTAAGCTTGATCTCAAAGGGAACTTTCCTAATTAACGATAGAAAAAGACATTTGTGATATCAATGTTTAAAAGCACAACAGAGCAAACAGACTCCTGATCATTTGTCTTTTTGCCTCTCTAAATAAAGCAAATTTGATTAGTGAGATAACAGATTGATTACACGGACATTCATTAAACTCAGGAAGTCAGGTGGTCTGTGAAAGCTAGCAGGCTGTTGTTGGCTAGTTTCCATTAATTTAAGGATTTCAGGTGCTCTGTTCTTAGAATTTTATTGATGAAGAGTTTTTTGGGTCTTTGCACTGCGCGCCTCTTATATTAATGAACAGATTCAGATATTGAACATATTTATTTGTATTATTATGTAACAGTAAAACCAACTCCTGTGCTGTGATACAATTCATTCATTTCTGCTGTGAGAACCTGCCTCTAACAGAATTTACTGAGTTACATTTTTCTCTATCACTATCTATGCTTTGTGGGAACATTTAATTTTAATATACTACAGTAATTTAAATTACATATTGTATATACAATAATAAATGTTGGATTGGAAACAAACGTAGGATAAATATTAGTCCCGGGGAATTTTTTTAGTGTCAGTTTACTGGGTGATTTTACATCAGAAAAATGTATCTCTGTCAAATTTGAAACCCCTACTTTAACCATTGAGCTGAAAAGACAGATGTTTAACATGTAACCACTGGTGAAAAACCCTACTCGAGTCCTGACGTCTCCGTCCATGGGCTAAATTGCACTTTTATTTGGTGCACTTCAGTCTATACTGAAATTCCAACCTAGTGTAAATTCTTTTTTAAAAACTGTGATGGAGTTGTACTGTCTGATCATTTTTAGGAATAGTTTGTTATAGATTTTTGCACTATAAATGCAGAACGTGGGAAGATCAGTTCTTGCTTGAAATGCCTTATATTAATATATCTGTAACCTTGTTTTGACTGCCTGTAATTGGTTGTAAAATTGACACAAAAGAAGAAATTATAAATGATCAGAATTGGAACCTATTTGCTTATATAGACAGTTTTTCTATACATTGTAAAAAAAAAAAAAAAAAAAAACATATGATACTTGTGTGTACTGTGTGTGAAAGTGCTTTTCTTTTAGCTACATAATTGTACAGATGGTTACATTCTCACTCAACAGATGCCCATAAAAAATGTGGAGTAACAAAAACATGCCCTTTGCTTGTGTTTTCTTAAGCCAGGCCATCTGTGTGTATAATTTTTTCCCTTTTGTTTTCAAGAATATATTTGATTCACCGCAATGTTTTCACTGCAAACCAGCAGGACTCACTGAAAGGACAGAGCAAAAGTACAATTAAGAACTTTTTAGGTTGTGTTTTTTTATATTTGGTTATGTGCATAAACCAAAATAAACACTGGATTTTCTCTAACTACATACCTTTGTGTGCATCCTTTGGGCTGTTAGGGGAAATCCTGTAATTGCATTTTTGTATTATCATTTTTTTTGTTCCAACAGGTTGAGTAGGTTCACTGTTCTGGGTAGGTTCTTCCACAATTACTTGATTTACATCCAGTAACAGTAAATTACAGGTTTGAACAGTGATTCTTTGTATGTCTGTATTTATTGTTTTCTTTCTACCCCTGTTTTTGTGCCTGTTTGTGTCCTGTTCTTACAGACTTCCAGTTGAATTCACACTCACACTCTGTGATTACCTTTAACTGGCCAAACAAAGAAGACAGTTTCTGTTAGTATGACCGAACTTTATTGTAGTCTCCACAGAACAGTCTGATATGGAGGGAGTAAGTGCTTTCACAAGACAAAACAGCAATACCTGTGATATTGGAGGACCTGTGGCATATGATGCAAAACAAAAAAAAATGAATACAAAATATTGTGTGTAAAACAGAAAAATGTAATTTGTCCACATGGGGGTTTGTTCAAAGAGTATGCTGAACAGGTTCTTTTATGTGAAGCGTTATTTAACCCAAGCCATGAGCTTATTCTTTCTACATTCATTTATCTCATAGGGCTTTTCTTACAGTATTACAATATATACAGTACAACTTGATGTGTTGACTAAGGAATCAGGCTCATAGTTTCATTTATTTCATGTATAAATTTATATATATAAAAAAGTAGTACATTTGTACATTTGGCCCCCCATTTGTCTCCATACTGAAGGCCATGTGGACTGATCTACAATCCATTCAAACCATAGAATCACCTTTTCAGAGTAAGTACTGTCAGCACCTTAAGGGTCAACATAGGCAAACTTAATGTTGTATGTGACTTGGTGTCCATTGTCCCACGCATACAAAACACCCTCTTTAGGATTGTAGTCGATCTGCGTGGTGTAGGTGTAGTTGTTGGTGAAGGGCATTCTGGGAATCATCTGAGTGTTTGTGTGGGTGTCGAAGGCGTATTCCAGGTTGGCGTCCCTTTGGTTGTAGCTGTCAACAGCGTACAGGACGCCGCACACAATGAAGCAGTTCCCATAGTGATTTCTCTTGAGGCCGGTTCTCCAGGTGGTCTCCCTCTGCATGCTGAGGTCTGAGGGGTTCAGTTGACTCAGAACAACCACTTCCTGTAAGAAGCCCTCATCGTCCAGTGCCGGGTAGATGATCCACAGGCCGCTCTCGTCCACAGCGAAGGTGACGTCTGAGTGACTGCGCCACTCCCAAGGTGACGACGACTCCTCAATCAGGGCATCGTGCAGCAGGGTCCAGGCGGCCACATAACGCTGGCGCAGATCATACTTGATGATGTCTCGGGAGAAGGCTCGGCTGTAGTAGAAGGCCCCATCGTAGACCACATGGCCAGTGCCAATCCAGTTGTAAGGAAGCTTGTATGAGTTGGTAAAACGGCCTAGCAATGACAAAGAGGAATGCATGAAATTTATCAAAGCAAAATAAAAACATAGGATTTTAGTGTTGCCTAGTGGCTCTTACCTCCTTTGAAAACCTCCAGGTTGCGAAACTCCAGGAGGTTATTTCCATAGTAGAAGTCTGTGACGTAAATTTTGTCATTCGTAGACTTCGGATCCTTCATCCACGCTCCTTCATTCCTGCCATAGGTGTTGTGAGTTACTGGTTCTGAGATTGTTGCTAAAGTGTCTTTACACTCACCTGTGAAAGAATCAGAGCGCCATGAGTGAGGATTTAGAAGCAGTTTAACATCATCCGCACCTACGCCAGAGTCTGATTATGAATAATTACAGGCTTTTGTTCTGATCAGCTTGAATCACAGAAAGAGCGAAATTGCCAAAAAGAACAATATTAATTTAGTACTAAATTACATCTTTCATAACAATATGAAAAGAGTTTAGGCATGATGTCAGTCTTTTCCATTTGTTATTTCAAACTAGTTACAGCAAATGTTAACAAGAAAATTCACAGGATATTTTTCTTTCTTGGTAATATCTTTGGCGGTACACTCGTCTCAGCACCTGTTGAGTTGTTTTTTTAGCCACTCTGGCAGCATGGCTGTAGGGATGTCTGTCGGGCTGAAATATCTCAACAACTATTGGGTGGATAGCCCTGAAATTTTGTTCAGACATTCATGGTCCCCACAGGATGAAGCCTGCAGACTTTCCCTCTAGTGCTACCATGAGGTCGACATCTGCGTTTTTTGGAGAAATGTCCCAACAACTATTAGATGGACTCCCATGAAACTTGGTAAACACATTCATGTCCCTCTCAGAATGGTTGTGGTTTTAATTATCTGATACTTTGGTTTAAGACATTCCCGTCAGCCTCAGCCCTACTTTGTGTTCGTAGACCTTTTACTTTCTTAACATGAGCATGCTGACATTAGCATGGAGCTCTAAGCATTTGACATATAAACTCCACTTACCGGGTTTCCTTGGAGGAGATTCCTCTTGCCTTTGCATTGGCTCATCTAATTCCGATTGTCCCCCCTTTCTCTCTTCCTCTTCCCAGCTGATTTTGTATTTTCGTTTGACTTGAACAGGCTGCCTGGTAGTAGTGGTGGTGGTGGTGGTGGTGGTGGTAGTGGTAGTGGTGGTTGAAGGAGAGGTAGTCACAGGTGTGGTGAAAGGCAGAGATGTGTGATGAGACAAAGTGGTCGGTCTCTGTGTGTATGGAGGCGACGTGGATCCTGAAATGAAGGCGGATTCAGTTTCTTCTTCTGGTCTTGTGGTAGTCGCTCTCGTGGAGGTAGCTGTGGTGGAAGCTGCTGTGGGGTGTATTTGTGCTGAGGTCGGAGCAGCATGGGTTGTGATGGTCATCGTGGAAGTTGGGCTGGTAGCTGAAGCCTCAGTTGCGTGGTCTGATGAAAGCATGCTTGAATGAGCTGCAGCGCTGCTAGAGGTGGTTTGCATTTGCTCTTTCACCTCCAGGTTAGAGGTTTCCATCATGGCGGTTGGTAAATTTTTTGCTCTGGATGTTAAATGGATTTCAGTTGTGGCTTTGTTTTCAGAGGGTTGGGCCGTGTTCCTTGTAGTTTCGGATGTTTCTTCAGCTGGTTCAGCCATCAAAGGGATCGGCAACTTAACGATTCCAGCAGTGAGTCTTTGAGATGCAGTGTCTGTGGTCCTGGTTTTTTGTGTGGTAGTGGTTGGTCCAAATGTGAGTGATGCGTCACCCTGTACATCTGTAGACGCATCCACTGTTGTGGTTCCAGTGGCACTGATGAACTCATTTTCTTTCCATTTTGATTGGCTAGTCTTCTTGGAATCGTGCAAAGGACCTGTTGTCTTTGGTCGAAACGATCTTGGTCCCGCTCTCATCCTGGGGCGATAGGCTTTGTGTTGGAGAAGATTCTCCTCAATGAAGAAGTTATTTGGGCCATCGCCACTAAATCCATGATACTCAAACACTAAAACAGGGTAAAGAAAAGACTTGTTCAAATAACCTGCGTACCAGTTTTCCAAGACCATCAAAAATGTACAGTAAGTCGTCTCTGAACTAATAAATTACAACTGCAGGCAGGCAAATAAAGTAGGCACTGAGCTTTTGCAACTATCTTTAAATATTCTGACATCACGTACTGTAATGTGATTATCCATCCAAACAACTTATTCTGTTTCACGGTTAGCGGAGTGTGGATGCATAAGGAAAAGGTAAAAGTATACTTTTTAAGCATGGATGATCGCTTGATTGTCACAAGATCCATTTGTATATTTTTTCTCTGCTACTACGCTTAAAGCTGAATGAGGGTTTGCACTTACAGTTCTCTCCAGGATCCCCGTCATCCGCCACCATCGGATCTGGCTCAGATTTATAAAAAGTCATTCCTCTGATGATCATTCCATTGGAGCCAGTCTTTGACACCTGAGAAGCCTCCTTGTTGGCTACATTTTTGGCAGTCACCTGAGGTTTGACCTCAATGATCTGAGCAGAACCATCTGGCTGTAGGAAGGACAGATTTTCCGCAATAAACTTCTCCTCATACTTTTCCTGTTAGTGGACAGATGGATACACAAAACCTCTATGAGGCAAAAACATAAACCATGCAGCAGGATGAGGTCAGTGCATCTGCTTGATTACATAATGGGATAGTATTTGTCAGTATCAGCTTTTGACCACTGAGGCAGATTTTAGTGAAGAGTTTTAGTGTCACATTAGAGTGTGAGTGCTAGTTCAAATGCATGTTAATCCTACTATGAAAATTTTGAGCTCCAACCTTCCAATTATCTCGGTAACTCTTTTACACATTTTTGGTCTTTAATCCTGGAGTCGCTGATTTTATGAAGGAGTTTGTGGAAAGAACACATAATTGTTCCTTTTGTTTTGAAGGAACTCAAGGCTTCATAATGGAACATGTGAATCCAATCACTTCTTTTATAGGTACATGCCGAAATTCAGTTAATGAAGTCAGAGCCTGCAAACTGCTTTAAATATACAATAAGGATTTGTCTACGATGTTACATTTAACACAGGATACAATGAAAAGGTCTTATCATGAATGTGCTTATCTTCTTTTTTGAGGCACTATCAATTTATTGAAAAGTTACAACACAGTGAGATATAACACACTGGTGTAATTAAGACATATGTACGCACTGGATAGGTGTACTATATAGTTGTAGAGTGTATAATTTGTTATCTCGTTTAATGATACTAGCTAAGTGATGATCTTAGAGTGATGGTAATTTTATCTCCTTATCTCTAAAAGCATAAATCTAAATAACATAATCTAATCTAATCTAATCTGATCTAATCGAATCTAAATAACAAGTGAATATTTATTATTCATATAGCAGTTAAATCCTACGCAAACAGACCAGCGTCTATAGCTGAGTCCCTTTCTTTACCTCTATGTTACCCCATCTGTTGAGCCTGTGATATCACACTTGCCTGTGGGTTTAGAAATGCTGCAGCCCCATTGACCTCGCTGACTCCCTTCTTGTCCTGATGCTGGACCGGGGGAGGGGTGGACGGGCTTTCCCTCACATCCGACTGGATCGGAGGGCTCTCCTGGGGCCTCACCTCATCCGTGTTGTTGTTCAGAGACACCACCTTCATGCAGATGTGGACAAATCGGATATTAGCAGAAACGCTGTGCATGTTTTGAACAGGAAAATAGGCTGCAGTCATCAGCAGCAATAATCACTAACAGAAGGAAAAAGTTAAAATGGGGAATATCTCGAGTCACCAACAGGCCTTTTTCAAAGCAGAGGTTTTCAATTGTCAACGTAGGAAAAGCACAAGTGTTACTAATAACATTAAAGATCAGTCTGTTCCATTCAAATGTCCCAGTGAGCCACGACATTGAGCCAACATGAACAATCAGGACCCTGAAACTGGAGCAACTAAATGGAACTCAGCCATATTTTCCATTCATTTTCACCTATGCTTTTCCTGCAATGAGCATCTTTGCTCACTAACTGATGTCACTACACTTCCACTTGTTTACAATTGACATTTTAACTGTGATACCAAGACACAGCTGAAACTAATAAAATCAATAATGCATTTGATTGATCTGGGCTTAATTTTTTTTAACCGTAGCTTTGTTTTAATGCCAAGAAAAGTCTGTGAAAAGGGTCACTTCAGAAGCAAATGCAGCTATTACCCTGACATTGTGTTCACCACTCTAAAATCATGCAGGCTGTGATCAAGTGTTCTGGTCACTGTAACTCATCAAATTCATGCTCATTTAATCAGTGTTTTGAGTCCAGTTCACTCAGTGATTCAGAGGGTGAGACACATACAATCAGATCTGGGAACAATTATAGATATGATTTGGATTTTTCATGACTAATTGGACCAAGTTTGAACTGAGGCAGCTCAAGTCTGGGAGAGCTGCTGTTAACAGAGGTGAGAGAAAAACGTGTGATACGGACAGATTCTAATCTAATTCACTTAATTGCAAGTTGTTCCAATCAAATGATTTTAAGCCTTTTTTTTTTTAATGCAATGACTCATAATGCATCCGTGGTACATTCACACAGGTGGTTTCGGTTAGTTTGGATAATTAGATTCCTCTCTGTCTGGGCATGTCGGCCTGCGGTGAGCTTTGTTGCACCTGTTTGGATGAAACAGCTTTATCATTTAGGATGTTTATGATTCATTTCATGGGGTTTGGTATAACAAAGTGTTGAAAGGCAAATCATTTATTTCCTGACACATCACACAACACATCTTAACATCAAAGAATTCATACCATGAAGCTTTAAGCCATTTCATTTCAGCTGACACATTGAAGTTGATATAAATACTATTATATAATGAAGATTTTGTTCATATTTCCATCCTTTAATAATTCATTAAAAAGCTAAAGTAACCAATAAACTTTTGCATTCTTTCTTGTAAAAACCTGTTGCCACCACTTTGTGCTTATGTAAAACATACATATTTGTATGAATCTTCACAAACAGAAGGTACTGGCCACTTTACCTTTTCAATGTGTTCCATGCGATGCAGGAGCTTGTTGGTGACAGAGTGCAGCTTCAGTAGATCCATGCCATAGAAGGAGCCCTCCAGCAGCTCCAGGATGGTGGACAGCTACAATGATCAAGTGGATTCCATCAAAAGGGGGGTTTACAAATTCAAGACATGCCATGTGCACAATACACCTAGCCAAACTCATCCACACTCAGAGTCTCTGGTTATGGGTAAAGTGTGAGGCTATGCTTTCCAGGACTTGATCAAATGTGATATCCAGCCTCTCAGTGATCCAGGCCTCTCCAGAACCCACCAGGCAGCAGGACAGCAGCCTGTATCCTGCTGCAGACTGATGTGCACTGAGGGCTCTGCATGGAAAATGACCATGATGACACTTCACCTTGACATTCTCGTTCCCAGCTTCCCTAAGTTTTTTCAGCCTGAACTCCCCCTCGCATGGGTTGACAGCTGACGGAGGAGCGATGCAGGCGCACTTGCACTCGGGTCCAGATGTGATTGTCTCCACAGTGTAGAAGTCCTGCTCACGGGCGCTGCCCTCCTCGATCCGCCGGCAGGCGCTCCTGCTCAGGGGTCTGACAACACATTTACAGCGACAGTCAGAGCCTTCCGAGAGGGCTTTCACTTTGTCATAATCACCCAGCAGCTACAAAGAGAAGAGGACGCATGTATTTTCCACCACGCTCAAACAAAAACGTTTCAATTTGCACGCACGAAATGATGAAAGAGATGAATGAAATATGTGTATGCTGCTACCTTAGAGAGGATGTTCTCCTGCCCGTCCAGCTCCTCCTGCGCCTCCTCCTGCAGCGGCTCCTGGTGCTCTGCCCTGCTCCCAGACCGGGACCCGGGGTCTGCCCAGCTTCTCTCAGACCGGGATCCGGGGTCTGCCCAGCTCCCAGACCGGGACCCGGAGTCAGCAGTGCGCTCAGTCCGGGACCCGGGGTCAGTCCAGCTCTGAGGGGCTGCAGAGCTCCACGGAACAAACACACAGCACAGCACGATGGCAGAGCATAACTTATACATGTTGTGAGGCTCACAGAGCAGCACAGAGAAACTCTCCTGCAGGTATCTTGGCAGGCACAGCCTGTCACCAATTAGTTTAGCTGCCAAGTAAATGTCATAGCCCGCTTCTGGCTCCAAAATGACAGATGTGCATCCAGAGGTGTCACAGATAGCGAGATTAAGCTTTATAGCGCGATGCCATCTTTTTCATTGTCACAGTGAAAAGCAGGCTGAGTGAGAGCAGGGAGAGCGTCTGCAGGCGGTGAGAGAGCAGCCGGCATCTGCGGCAGCTGACAGGAGGCGGATCACATCACACTGGCAGGAGGAGCTGGACCTGCTTCACAAGACTTCTCAGACATGATGTGCAGTACAATCAGTATTAGTCAGGAGGAAAATATTCACTGAAAGCGTCAATCTCCAAATTGAATTCTGAGATTCAGTTTGCAGCGTAAAGTTCTTAAGCACATTTCCAATTCTAAATCTTAAACAGCAGCTTGTTGCACATTGATTTGATGCCACTTCACAGCAGCTGCACATGTTCAGCTGTGGTTTTGCTGTCCTCTGGCGGCAGCAGTGTTCGCTACAGTAACAACAAATGCAGTTTTGTACTTTACTTTTTTATTTGTATTTTGAGGCACATTCAATGTATGCACTTCTTCCTGTAATATGATACATGGGTAAAGAAAATGGAGCATGAGAAGTTCGGTTAAGGCACATGGTCCCACATAGGTTTGAGAATTGTGACATTTTTCATTAAAAAAAAATCCCTGTGTTGTGATACCAAAATAATAGTTCTGCCTTGTAACACTTTGCAATCATCATCCATAGGTGAACAATCAAGTCTCACAGTAAATAACTTAAAATTTATACAAATTGCAGTAGTCACCATTACCATTGCACATATGCTTTAAAATCTAAAAACCCCCAGTTGAATTCTTCTTCATTTTGCATTTTCTAGTCTAAAATTACATTTTAACAAACTATTACAACAATGGAGCACAATAGAGTGCCTTTTTGTAAAATGATCTTTCATAATTGATGTCCACAGACATTTTTACAGATATCCTACAGAATAATGTCTCCTTTCTACTTGATGCCTTCATCTGTAGTGAGCTACATTATAGTCTGTGTCCAAATAGCCTTTGGGTCTTGAAACAACTGCTACTGGCCTCAGACTGACCAGAGTCACCCAGGGAGAAAACTGATATGTAGGCGGTAGATTTTAGTGCTTGGGCTAAAAGTTAAAACATGGGTGATAATTTATGTCCTCTAGCATCCGTCGTGTTCAATCCTTTCATCTGCTGTCACAGGCAGGATGAGGTGAGAAATACGACTCCACAGTCCACCATACTTGTCAAGGTCCATCCTGTCATAAGATACAGGATGTCCTTCAGTGAGGAACTTCTTCTGAAGGTGATCGTCCACCATCTCCTCCACAGTACTCAAACGACTCTTGGCAGGAATCTCCTCTTCTTCCCCCAACAGTACAGTGAAGATCAGACAAGTCTTCTTGTAGGCAGCGTTCTCGTGGTCGCAATACCGATAAAAAATGAGGGTGGAGCCTGGAGGCAGCTCCTCGAAGCGGTGAATGACAGCAACAGGTTTGTCACCTTCGAAAGCTGCCTGCAGCTTGCTGTCAATGTCCAGTTTGACCTGGTCGCTGTTCTGGCGGGCTTTGCTGGCTCCATCAATTTGGAGGACAGAGGCATTGAGGGTAGAAGAGAAGGCAGAGGCGAGACCCTGAGCCAAACAGCGCAGCGTCTTCTCAGCTCTCAGGCCCGCAGTCAGGATCAAGCTGACTGGCTCTGTGGGCTGCGCTGTCTGGAGGTGCCTCAGCAGGTGGATCTTGCTCCTATTCCAGAGCTCAGCACGCTGGTTAGGGAACTGGGTCTTTAATTTATCCATCTGCCTGAGAAAGATGTCTATCTGCCGCACGTCATTTTTCTGAGGTGGAGATTCAGGTTGGAGGAGATGCTGCATCAGGATGGCAACTCCTACCACTATACCCACTGCTATCAGGTATCTGCTACTTCCTATGGAGAGAAAGCACATGTGTTGTCCCAAATAGTACTTTATAAGCTTTTGTATATCAAGCAATATACAATGTTAAAAAATATTTTAATAACAATCACTGAGATGCCAAATCATTCAATTTTACTTCAGTCATTTGCTTGACTAGAATCACTATGAAACTGAAAAGAAACAAGAGGAGATAAAATATAAGGAAAAACTATCATTACCTCCAGGACTTTCAGGTTCAGTGTTCTCCTCTGTGGTAGGGTGAATGGTCTCAATGTCATCTCTCTGTTCATCTCTCACTTCTTCATTTGGGGTATCTTGTTCCAACGCTCTCTGAAGGGAGGCTGTGTCCTGACTGCTTGCATTATCTAAGCAACAGGAGGGAACAAAAACATTAAAACAAACACAAAACAGACACCACAACCACTGAAAGTGATCATTAAAACAAAATGTGAAATGTTTACTCAACTGAAAACAATACAAAGACAATATATTAAATGTTTCACCTCATCAACTTCACTGATTTTTGTAAATATCTGCTTATTCTGACTTTGATGGCAGCAGCATGTTTCAAACAAGTTGGGACAGGAGCAACAAAAGACTGTGAAAGTTGTGATCCAAAAACATTCCACAGGTAAACAGGTTCCCTGGTAACAGGTGATAGATTATCATGATTGGGTATGAAAGGGGCATCCTCGAAGGTTGGTGGAACACCCAGAGCCTCAGTACCCCACATCAGAGAGCTAAAGGACAAAGAAATTCTGCTGGGGTTGAAATTTCAGAAAAGTCAGACTCACCCTCTCCAGCTTCAGTGTCTATGTTGTTTGTGCCTGTGGTTTCTGCTTTCTGTCTTGTGTTGGGTCCATCTACTCTGTCATTCTTTCTGTCATCCGGGGTTGGAAGACTAGTTGTTTTTGGTTCTTGCTTCTCCCCGGTGTGGTCTTCTTCTGAGAAAATTATAAGAGTTTAACTTTCACAACAGCTCAAGCATCAGCATCTCTATAATCACATTTTAAGTGGGATTTAAAAAGGTCCAGTGCAGAGAGTTGCCTTTTCTCACAGCATTAAGGATGGGTTTACATTTTTTTAAGTTGGTTTTAAAACAATATTCACATGCTCACGTGTACACACAAAAACATTTGTTCAGTCACTGTTATCATAACACTTTCACAGGAACACTCACTTGAAGTCGCATCTATTGTGGCTGGCTGCTCACTTCTTGGTGTCGGTCTGTTGCAATCACCATGACCTCCATCATCAGCATGAGGTTGGGTACTGTCATCCACCACACTCAGGGCGCCGATGTCATCTGGAAAAGAAGATCCGAATGTAAGAGGCACCACCTTCTCTTTAGCTGAATCACCGCCTTTAGTAAAAACAGAAATCAAGTGTCATTTGTCATTTGCTTTTACTCACACACCTTATGTCCAACAAGTTCATTTACAATAAGCTTACATGAATAATTGTAGGTGACCCATTGCAAAATAGGTAACGAGACTGAGAAAATACTTTAGCACAACAAAATGTATAAACAACATTTATACTGTACAAACACATATATACTCTACATTCATGGGCAAAAAATAAACAAACAAAACACTCTTATGTGGGTGCAAGGGAAATACACAGCAACCATCACACTGAATAACTGGCTGAGCAAATTCATTTTTCCTTCGCCATGAATGTTGATTGAAATGAAACACTGACATGCTGACATGTTGGAAATGAAGCACTGATATTAATCTATAGTTACTTTTAACATCGGCCGGCTCCTTGTCTTCACCATTGTCTTCTTCATTCTCTCTGTTTGTGGCCGCAGATGATGAGGCTGAATCTTCTTAGGTGAGACAGGAACCATATTTGACAAGATCAGTCGATGCAGAAACACAATTGGTGAAGATACACTGAATGGATTACAACTGTCCTTGAATGTATACTTTACCTTCTGACTGCTTTACATTAAGACTATCACGTTCCTGTTTGTCCTCATCACTTGCTGAGACGTGATCTGTGTCTGTTGACTGTGTTGCTCCTTCTTTGAAATCTGAAGAAGAGTAAATTATGACATATTCAGTACATTAAACCACTGCTGGAAATTTTTCGTTAACATTCCAGTCCAATATAATATATATATCTGGCCACTGGTGTTTCAGTACCTGTTGTGTGCTGGTGGCTGTCTTGCTCTGCCATGTCTTTAGATGGGGGAACGGTACTCATGATGATTCAAAGCTGCAAACAAAGTTGATGCATAGCATTTGTTTTCTATACTAAGAGATGAGCACAATTATTAATTTGGGGCGGAATCTCAAAGGTGGCTAAACTGGTTAATAACCTGTCAACAGGGACAGGCTGAAGTGCAATCTTTGAAACAATCTCCCAAGGTTTTGACTTAATATTGGTAAAAACACGATCAGGTTCCGATTAGTGAAACTGTCAGCACGTAGCAAAACAAAAAAGATGGAAACTAAAAGCTGGAATCACTGAACTGTGTGTTTTAATGTTTCCCCATGTTTGCTTAATAACGGTAATATTTAAGAGCAAACTTAAGGAATTTGCTGTGTGACCAGACCCTGTAAACAAAGCGAAATGCTAATTATGTTACTAGTAAGTATCGCTGTCAGCAAAACTTGCTTAAGGAGAAACGAGGCTAGAAACAACAACAGCATTAGCAACAAAACTGGTGGGAAGCTAACTAGCTAGCAGGTATATTGACAGACAGGTTAGCTAAGCTTAGCAAAGCAATATGGGGGGTTAGTTTGCAAAAACTGTCTTTGTGTGATTTCATAACTGCATTTCAAGTGTTAACTTCTAATTATTCATTCTTACCAAACGCACCTTTGATCACATCGCCGTAGAAAAAGGCTTCCTTATCTTTTTAGTTACGTGTGTCGCACTGACAAATCACAACACTTAGCGCGGAACCTTCAGTATTTCCTGTGTTTCTACGAAGACACTAAACATGGTGGAACTTACTTCCGGACTTTAACGACGTCCTGTCACAAAATGTTTCCCTCAATAATTACAGGGAAGTCGCTTCTGTCTGTGAACACGATGCTTTGCCGTATTATTTAATTCCTGTTTGGGGGATTGATAGAGTTGTTAATACTCATAATGGATTCCGAGGTCTCTGAAAATACGGCGTCCCGCCCCCTGAGACGATCGAAAAGACACGTATCAGGTACAGTTGAACAAGTTGACTATTGACAATTAGGTAGCTTAGCCATCGAAGCTAGCTGACTTTCGCTCAATCAGAGTTTAAGAACAAAACCTCTTGAAATCATGCTTAAAGTAACCTTAGATGACTTTTATCAATGTGGACTACCACCAGACTTGGAAGTTGCTAAAAATTAGCATTACTTTAGCATCTAGGAGCTTACGCATTTTCTTTAACTAATCTAGACTACACTGGTTTTGGACGCTCATTCACTATAATTATTTCTTTCTATTTCATTATCTAGTATTTAGTGTCGAGCCGACCCCCAGGGGTCCTCTGAAGAGGACAAAGAAAGTTTCAGAGAGCCGAGCTTCTGCTGCTGCTGTCAACGGGTCCAGAGATGTGGAGAGCGGCTCAGAGGATGGAGGTGGGATGCTCCAGTTAACTTCAACACAAGTGAACCCTCAGTTTGTTCTATGCAAAGTGGTGTCAATAAAAACGGAGACTTTTATTTCTCCTTAACAGAGTCCCCTGGCAAGAAGAGTCGGCTGGAGACTGTAGAAGAAGTCGGCGGCAGTGGTGATGAGAATAAGATGGATGTCCAGGAATCAGTTGAAAATCTGGAGAAGAATGAAGCCAAGGAAATCAATACTGGGCAGGATTCCTCTCATGGCACCTTTCAACCAAAAATATGCCAAGGTTAGGGCTGCCACCTATAGATGCTTCATGATGTATCCATCTGCCCATTTTTTCAATTGTCAATCTAATGAATATCTAAAAGTAAGTAAAAAATATTTCCCACAATTATTATATATTATTATTATATATATTTCCCAGAACTCAGAAGAGACCTCTTCATATAGCTTTTATTTATGCAATCAACAGGCCAAAATTTGAGTTCATATCATTTATACAGTTATATAAAACACATAAAGGCAGTAAATTCTCTCATTTGACTTGCATTTCTGATCAGTAAATAACTTGAAAGATGATCAGAATAGTTAATAAATTATTGTATGACCAACTGATCAACTTGTAACTAGCCACATTTACATGTCATGCTTTGTGATATTTGTAAATAATACTATGTTATTAGAACAAAGTTGGCTGTGTGTTTGGATCTCTCACCTGTTAATTATATTTGGTAGAAAATGACATGGCCATGTCTGTGTGTGTTTGTGTGTTTTAATGCATCATCGAATGCATGCAGGTGCTATATTTGTACTCTAGTTGGTGCTCTAGTCGTTTTTTTCTGACATAAGTGAACTTTGATTCCTAAGACTTTTTTGCCACCATCATATCTAATCACAGGCAATTTAGCGTTTTTATTCATTCTTTAAGGTTTTCCCTTTGTGTAATTTAGAGGCCCTTGGAGACATGAATTTATCCCCTCGTGTTGTGCTTGGTCAACGCTGCCGGTCCAGTCATGCTGTAAATGAAGCCATGAGAGGTAGGGACACACTATGGCTTAGTTCTCCATGGGAATGATTACATCAAGGGAGGATAATACAGTCCTCCTAATCTGGTTTGTTTGTTTTCAGTAAAACCATCAACAAAAGGACCTGTGGCCTCCACCAAGTCTGCCACGCAGATCAGACCACCAGTGACAAGACATGATGTGCAGATTCCTAAGATCACCAGCATGTCCGAGTACAAGAGGACAATGGAGGCCAAAGCCAAGAGCTCTGGTATTGTCAACATTTTTATTTGGCCAGATTTTTGAGCATCTGTTCACTGGATTTACATCCAATCAGATTTTTTACCTTATTATATTCTGTCTCGTCTTTAGGTATACCACAAGTTAACCACCGTGTCCAAGTTGGGTATCCAGCCTCAGAGAAATCTTACCCAGTGCGACAACGTGTGAATAACATTCCAACACAAAAAGAAACTTTACAGCACAAAAAACAGGGTACTGCAGCCTCAATAAAAATATTTCTTAGCAGCATCCAATTTCGCTGTGACATTGATTAAATGAGATATTATCTTTCTAAAGGGATCAAGAATCCTGCTGTTGTCCATAAAAGCTCTGGACATTCCTTTAGAGGTAAGTTATAGTCGTTTTAATTACATCATCTTTACACTCAAAGATCCTTTACATTATGTGCTTTATGACATGTGAATATTGCCTTGTGTCCTGTCAGGATTCGTGTGGTATTTCTGGCGTTTGCTTCTCCTGGTGTTACTCAGTACTGTTGCTGTCTTGCTGGTTTACAAGATCATTCCTGTACTCCAAAGGACTGCCCGTGGTGGAGGGCGTCCCTCCAGAGCTATAAAGCCAGAAGAGTTTGCGGATCACTTGTCTCTTCTTGTGACTCAGTTCCCCAGTCAGCGGCTTGATTTGTGGAAGATGAGCAAGATCCACCTGGAGAAGCACCTCAACACAGCCCAGCCCACAGAGCCAGTCAGTCTGATTTTAACTGCTGGCCTCAGAGCCGAGAAGACACTGCGCTGCCTAGCTCAGGGCCTGGCCTCCTCTTTCTCATCTGCCCTCAATGCCTCCGTCCTCCACATCGATGGAGCCAGCAAAGCTAGCCAGGACAGCGATGTGGTGAAGATGGACATCGACAGCCAGTTGCAAGCAGCTTTTGATGGAGACAAACCTGTGGCTGTCGTTCACCGCTTCGAGGAGCTGCCTCCAGGCTCCACCCTCATTTTTTATCGGTACTGTGACCACGAGTATGCTGCATACAAGAGGGCATTCTTGTTGTTCACTGTGCTACTGCCTGAAGATGAGATCAGTGGTGCGCTGAGTCTGAAGGATGTGGAGGAGATGGTGCAAGACCATGTCAAGGACAAGCTGGTGGGCACCAGCAGCGAAACTGCGTACAATAAGATGGACGCCAACAAGTATGGTGGACTGTGGAGCCGCATCTCCCATCTTATTTTGCCTGTGGTTTCTGAGGAGGAAGTAGAGCAGAAAGGATGCTGATGAGCCAAGCAGGCATCAAAGAGGAGGTCACAATACCACTTTGGATCAGCCTGGTCCTACAGAACACTGTGCAGCAGCTATGAAACAGAAGATGTAAATATGACATGTGTGCTATCATTATCAAACATAGACTTGAATTCAAATGTTTGAAGGTTGTATGAATCTCTCTCTGTCAGAGATAAGACTGAATTTAACTGTTCACAAACTTGTCCAGCACTGAGTTTTTATAAATGCCTACATGTACAGACTTTGCATAAGGATGTAATAGTGGTGTTGCACCATGAATCCACATCCAAAGTAGGGTATGACATGCATATTCAGTATACAATTAACAAAATATAGTTTGACTGATTAGTTTTCTGCTGTTTGCGTATTATATATCTGTATCAACAGCACTTTGTTCAACAGCTTTTTTAACATACATTCCCTATGTAAGAAGAGTTATTGGTGAATGATCAGCGAGATCACCGACTTCTTCTTTGGAACAAACAGACAATGTTTTTTGTTCTGCATCAAATCTCTCAGTCAAGTGCTGTCTTACATTCTATTTCTGTTTAATGTCCCCATGGGGATGTGTCCCTTCATTTAATTTTCTTGTGTACACGATTGGTTTGACTTTGCACTAAAAAAAGTTTTATTTTGCTGTAAATGTCCATCTTATCATTACTGGCTTTTATTAAGAATATTTTTCATCTTTTGTTTTTTTTTTTGCCTGAGTGTGTATATTTGTCATATGTTGTCTCTTTCCTAGACTGGAATATTTTTTCATAGCCCTGTATATATAAAGGTTTTATCCTTTGCGCCTGTTCTCAAGAAACCCCTGAAACATACTTACAATGTTGCTGCCATTTTACCACCACATACAGGCTCTCACTTAGTGATTTGAATTTATAGAATATTTTGACAAAATATTAACAATTCAGCAAGTTACAAAATGTGCCTTAAACACTCATATGTGCAAGATTAGACTATATTTGAAAAGTACAAAAACAGTCATCAATCATGTGATACTGTATCTTGACAACATCACAACCAAAACAAGATTTCTTCTGGATAGATTTGTGCAAATTAAGATTTCAGATACAGGAAAGTGTTGTTTCCTGTGATACTGCATATTCCTCTTATGTTATCCCTCTGAATTGAATTTTGTTGTGCTCATATGAATATTTGTACATTTTCAATAAAGATTATTTTGATAACTATATAGTTCATTGTCTAACCCACATTGATGCTTCCTCTCTGTGTTCTTAGTTTGTGAAGCAGTGCTACAGAAAGGTCCTCTCCTGTCATTTGACTTTATCACACAACTTTTCTGAATGTTATATAGCTGAGAATATTAACCTGCTTTTGTTGATAGGTGGTTTTGAAGTGCTAGTGTACAGCATCCAGCTTTGTAACCAGGAAATTGGGTGTAAATGTACACACAACACAACAGGAGTTCAATCATTTACTGTGTAAGTGATTAAGAGGTTTGACTCAGTACTGAAGACAACGCCAAGCAACAAAGTTCAATAAATTTTCTCTTCAAAAAATCTTTATATAGAAAACAACTGTGATTCACAATAATAATTCTGTTCCAACATGTTTGACTTGTATAGGGAAATTTCTCTTTGTGAACTCAAAACATTGCAGCATAAAAAACAATGGAGTTTTACTGTGTATATATATATCTTTTCAAAATGAAATAAATGATCTCTCTCATTTCACTTTGACCACTATGACGTATTATATGCATCCTTACATGATGAACTCTGAACATTTCCGTGACTTCTCGTACTCCTTTCATAAGCAACAACAGGTCATGAGTCATGTGACCAGCAGACTGACACAGATTTTATGATCCAGTTATCTTGGTACTTTAATTTGAAATATTTCCCTTTGCTCTTATACACAAGGGGGATTTAATGTTATGACTGGGTGGCTAAGTGGTATCCTTTTTTTAGTATCTATGTTTAAGAATGCAGTACTACTATGCAGTACATAGTATGAGCATACTATGAATGCTGTAGTACAGTATAGCAAGGCTCGTTTTTTTTCTTTAAAGCACATTCCACACAGTTACTAACTGATGATCACACCACTAAAACATTCCCCCACTGATCTCTGGCTGTGCCTGGCACAAGGAGATATATAAATATAGGCAGTTGAGATATAAGCAAATATTTGCAGTTTCACTTTGATAGCGGGCATGACCTAATTTATTTAACTTCCTTGATTCCTTCCTTCAGTCACTAGAAAATAACAAACTATTAGAGATAAAAATGTGTTAACAGTAGCCAGTCTGTTTTGTCTAATTTATATGCTGTACTGGGATGTGATGGCATGAATAAATTCAATAGTCCTGCATTATCAAATTAGGTGGCTTTATTGTCATTTTGAGAGTGAAATCAAGTCAAGAGAGTGCAGCATTTACAGCTCACGAGGCACGAACCAGGGAAACGCAACGAAACATTGTCAACATGCATTTTAATAATCTTTATAGCAGCTACTTAATCATAAACAGTTTAAAAATGCATTCCAGTAAATAAGTTACATAAGAGTTACATAAAAAACATATGGCAGCTGTGAATCGCATGCCATGCAAACAACTGACCATGACATCTTCATCCTGATCTGAATGGAGGGTTTAAGGACAGAAGGTGTCGTATGCTGTACAGATCATAAAGCTCCTTGAGGAAAACTGTAATTTGAAACACTGAGCTACTGAGCTTTGTAAATAAAACTGACTTTATTTCACACACAATCTTCTGAAAAAATCCCAACAATGACAGCTGCAGTGAAAGACATGCTTCCAAGGACGAGGATTACTGAGACGGCAGTACCAATCCCTTTGACTGCACTGAGCTTCTTCTGAAATTCAGAGGGGCAGTGGTGAAAAGCAAGCACGAACTTGCATTTTAATTGCAATGCACAATTTGCTGTGGTGCGTATAGTTGTCATGAAAATACAAAATGTCAAAAAACAAACATTCCTCATATTCCTCACCTTTCTTTGCCTTCTTCTGTTATCATTCCCTGTTACAAAAAAAATAGTGACTGATATGAATCATCACGAGGATGCCATACTGTATTACATGTATAGTATTATATTCAATATTATAACAGTATTATACTACAAGTCATTCACCTGTTTTGCCTCTTCTCAGTATTGCTTTTCTATAAACAGTGAATACAAAAGCCCAAATCACAGAAAGAAGAATCCACGCTGTGTAAGCGATCATCACTTTCAGAAGCCAAGACTCCCTCCACTTATCTCTGAAGTCGACAATCTCCAAACCACCGATGAAGATGACAGCAACTGTGTGCAAAATAGATCGAGAAATGAAATATAATAACAATAACTAATAATAAATGAATATCTACAAAATTTCGGGGTGCGCTCAGACTTTCACAAAAGCAGTTGAAATTTACTTCAAGTGGATCCACATGAAACAAATTCATCCCTCAACATGTCAAACTGTTCCTTAAAAGTCATTAAACAAATCTTCTCACAGAGATAAATGAATGCACTAAACTGCAGAGATTAAAATTGGTTCAGTCTTACTTATAAAAATCTTGTGGATGACAGAACACACTGTGACAGAAATATCACAGATCTTCTTTCTTGAAGAGAACAAAAGAGAAAGAGAAACAGCTGGGCACATAATGTTGATGTCAGGGCTGAGTCAAACATGCAGGCCGAAGAAAAGCATTTAAACTTACAGTTCATGACTAGGTCCAATGAGCAGAGAGATGATTATCAGCTTTATGAAATTGATCCCTATTGCCACACACACAAGAGCAAAAAGCGTGACCTAAACATACACAAACAAACAGACACATTAGAGCAATTCAGAAATTTGGATGCAGATATAGAGAAATATTGTACGCAACTTATTAATACTCACTTTACAGGAATCACTTAACACATAAAACAAGACAGCAGCTGATATTTCAAGTCCAACACAAATAAAAAAGCACAATATCACTGACACCTGCAAAAGAAATAACATACACATTCAATTATCTTGGCAAATGTGAAAAATTTGAATTAATTATTTGTCTTTAAGGCACAGATACATAAGCACAGATTACTGACTGTGCCCATAAATGCCATTTAGCATTTATAGTCTATGCTGACTTGCAATGCTTGTCCCTAGATGAGCTTTTACGTTAAACATTTAATACAATTCAGAAAAAAATATGCACTGATACAAAACTCAAAAAATAGATAGAGAATGCAAATGAAATCACTAGCTGGATATAGCTACAGACAAGGGATTCATGGGAAATAATGGCAAGTCCACCAAGCCCAAGCCCAGCTCATGCCTTACCATAAGTAGACAACGAGAAAAATATCCATCGGCACGAGTGACTGCAACTATATTAGGAAGTTGCTGAAAAGAGATAAGGAGAGAGAGAAAGATCATCCTCCTATATAATTTAAATTAATAATGTTTAACCTACTGCATAACAGCATTTACTGGGTGACATGGGTTTATAGAGATCATACCATTTGAAATGTCACAAAAACCAAGTCCAAAGTCATCAGCACAGTACCTATTATCTGAAGATAAGCCGAGAGAAATATATATTAGATTCGTAGATTTCTACCAATGTCAGAAAACAATCAATCAATCAAGTCCATCTTTGTGTCCCTCTTTCACCTTTTCAGATGCTGTTCTGTTGTTTGGTGTTGTACTGGAGCCAGTAAGAGCAGAGAAGGCAGTTGTTTTCAGCTCTGTAATACTTGGCTTTGTAGTATTTGCTGTTGTACTTGCCATTGTAGTATGTGTTGTAGTACTTGGCATTGTAGTATGTGCTGTAGTACTTGCCATTGTAGTATGCGTTGTAGTACTTGGCATTGTAGTATGTGCTGTAGTACTTGGCATTGTAGTATGTGCTGTAGTACTTGGTGGTGGTGGTGGTGAGATGACATTCACATCAACTTTTTCCCAGAAACTGCTTTGAGACACAACAAACGTGGCTCTGAAACACACCAGACAGACACAGATGTTAATCTTATTTTAATATACTGTATGTATATACATACATTAAAAAAGAAATCAACTTTAATTTTGACTTTTGGAGGCCAGTGTACAAATACCTGAGAGTGACGTCGAACTCTGCTCCCTCCGCTGTCCAGTTAACTTTGATCAAACTTTTTCTAACATTGTTTCTTTGACTAACAGCTGAGTCCTGAAGACAGAAACAAAAGTAAAGCAAGTACCACATCCATGAAAGTTTAATAACAATATTCCAATTCAAGTTCATTTAAATGTGTTAAAGTGAACGTGTAAAGTTTGAATATTCAGTCATTTAATGCATTTACTACATCTCATAATGATAAAACTGGAGGGTTACTTACTACTAAATTATTGCACTTCAGAAGTCGAGTTTTCTCAGGCTCAAGCAGGATAAATTTTCCAACAGGAGGACCTACATCTACGGCTCCTTTTTCTCGAGCTTCCAACATAAACCCTCGGAACTCTGTAGCCGATGTGCTCCGGAGAAAAACTGTACAATGGTGTGAAGATTCAGATAGTAGCTAATAACATTGTATTTAGTGATTGACCACGGCATCAGAGATTAATAGTGATAAACAAGCTTTCAGGAAAAAGTAGTCAGTACCTGTAATAGGCCCTCCCTTTTTGCCATGCTGGTACCTGACCTCAAAGGGCGGTTCAGTGTTCTTAGGAACACGAACTGTATGCTGAGGCAACATTGTTTGACATGACTCTGGGAAATAACCATCTGCATACCCATGCACCTTTGTGATGATGCAAAGGCCAATCAAAATCCAAAACCACATCTGTAAAACAAGTGTGCAACATCAGCTGTAAAAGCTCTTAAACAAATTTGAACGTGTCTTATTCTTCATAAACATCCGCTCAATGAGGATTAACAACCCTAACCTGAAGCACTTTCACGGTTAAATTCAACTGGTGGTAACATAATATTTTAAATGGCTGTGACTCTCTTTACTCCAGCTTTAAACGGCATGTGTGATTAAGTTGTTAAAGTTATCAAATCAAACTAAATAGCAACTGATTCATTCAAATTCAGACTTTATAGCATTCAGTGGTAAACACACATAGAATAATAAAAACTTTTTTTCTCTTACCTTAACACAAAGTCCGACACCATTAAACAGTAAATTGAGTTTAAAATAGCTGTTCATGGCTTTTTAAGAAAAACTGAAAAAACTAGGAGTGTCTCTCTGGAGAGGGATCCTCCTCACAGGCCAGTTGAAGTGTGTGCCAGACAGCGGTAGACTTGGACAACACAGCAGAGTGAATCAGGAAGTTGGAAAGGTTAATCTAAGTACAGGGCTGACCCTGCCCACACAGTTAAAATGTTTCCCTTTACCTCTGATCAGACTCAGACTATTCTCATAGTTTGTTGCTGTCCAGTTGTACATTTTCTCAAGTCCTGTACTTACAAACACAAGGTAATTTACTAAATTAAACGACCCAGCAATACATTCAAGTACAGCTGAAATGATTAGTCAATTAGAAAAAAATCATATCCTGCACTGCTCATAGGTTATGTTTTCTCTTTGCTTCATGTCATCCAGTCATTGTTTCCACTTTTATTTAGATACTCACGTCTCCTCTTGTTTCAGCAACTTTACATCCTTGTGTTTTCTCTCTATTGTATGTATTTTTACTTTTCATGCTTTTAAGTACATTTTCCTGATTATACTTACATACTCTACATAATAACATTTTTAAGTGTTTTACAGTGAACTATTGGTACAGTACAATACACTGAAGGATTTGAATACTTCCTCCATCACTGTTGGTTTTTCAACAGCATGCAGGTTCCTTAATTGCTCCAGTCTAGAACTACACATAGCATAGATACAAGTCTGAGATCCCAGTAGATAAACATTCCTTCAAGATTAACTCAAATTGAAATAATTGTCAATTCAAAATTGGTCAAAATGCTTATTTATTAAAATCTGTTTTTAATATTTTTAAGTTTATGTAATATGTGAAATGTTTTATCAGCCAGGTCTTACACATTGTTCTTGTCCATAGGAACTCTAATGAAAAAAAATCTCTCTTTAATACATACAAATCTACATAGATATTTAAATACACATAAAGACCACCCAATTTCAATGTACTTTCACATTTCATTTACAACTTGATGAACATATGGCTACAACAGCTTCACTGGCAGTGAAAAAAATGAATATTTTACATGCCCATGAAAAACATGAACTTTTAAAGTGGCAATGAATAAATGTTTATAACAGTCTGAAGTCCATTCCTATACATGCTACATGTTATGTCAAAGGTTTAACATACACACACACACACACACACACACACACACACACACACACACACACACACATATACAGCAATAAAAAGTGAAAGTAAGATTTGCAGTAGATTTACAACTTGCAATAAACTGCAGTTTAAAAACCAGTTCCTTTAGTTTATTTTGAGATATGCTGAATTTTAAGAAATGTACACAAGATTTTTTTTTCAAGTCACTAATACAGCAGTAAATGCAAGAAAGTTATATACTTTAACAGTAACTAGTACATTGATCCACGTGAGAATTGCATTTTCGTCTGCTGGTCTTCGACTGGAGTTTGACGAGCGAACATTCGACGCAGCATCGACTTCAAATGACTCCGAAACTTCACACCAACAAATGCATAAAAGACAGGGTTCAGGCAGCAGTGGGAGAAAGCAATGAGCCGGCAGACATAGAACGCATAGTCAAGCTGGATGCTTATTTCACAGTCATCAAACGGTTTAACCAATTTTTCTGACAAAATCCTCAGAAAGATGATCACATTGTACGGCACCCAGCCGAGGAAGAACACAGCCACGATGCAGAAGACTAACTTAACTGCTCTGTTCTTCCTCTGAGATCTTGTTCTTCTGATTCTCTTCAGTATTTGAATGTAGCAGAAGGCCATTACGACAAAAGCAATCAGGAAGAAAACATTCTGTTGGGAGATACAAATGCTTTTCAACAGGGTGCCGTCATATTCACAGCCCTGGGAGTGTTTATCCTTGTGGTGGATTGTGATGAGGGAGCTGTAGAGCAGGGAGGGCATGGCTGCTCCAATGCTGATCATCCACAGCAGGACACACACAAAAACCCCAGTGCTGAGCCTCTGTGTGCGCAGGTCAGAGAGCGGGTGGACCACGGCCACATACCTGTGGATGGTCATGATGGTCAGGAAGAGGATGCTGCTGTAAAACCCAGTGAAGAAGACAAAAGTCACTATTTTGCAAAGGGTCTCTGAAAACAACCATCCCCAGATGTGGTAACTTGCCCAGAAGGGAAGACCAGTGGTGAAGACGAGGTCAGAGATGGCCAGGTTTAGGATAAAAATGTTGGTGAGAGACTTGAGGTTTTCGTACAAACCCAGGATTACAAGGACGAGGATGTTTCCCGTGAGACTCAGTGCAATCACAACAGAGAAGAAAGCAGGAACGGCAATGGATCCAAATTTGACTACTTCCCCTTTTTCACAGATTTCATCAATATAAAAACTGTCATATTCACTGTCATTAAAAGTTGTAGTGAAGTTGTAGTCATTCATCGTTGTAAAACAGGATCCTAGAAAAATAACATAGAGTTAGAAGCTGCATTACTGTTAAATCTTCCACATTAATTTCATATATAATTTGAGTTGTTTCATTGTTTAATACAAAAATCAGCAGATACAAGAAGGGGAATAAGAGCAATAATGATAAAGGTCTTTTTAAAATGAATACACTTTTGCAACTTTTATAAGAGTATGACAGCACTGTAAAGCATTAAATGGACCTACCTCTTGCTGACTGGACAGATATGTTGTTGAATGTGACGCCTTCTGTCTACTCAAACAGAAACCCAAAAAGGAGTAGCTTATATAATCTCATGATAGGGAGGGTTTACTGTTCCTACTTCTGTTGTGCCATGCCCTCACCTCACAGGGAACTTTCACGTCATACAACTAAAGAAAAGATTCTAAAATCAAGGCCCTATGGATGTATTATACGGCTCATCAGGGGATGGAGTTTGCTCAGTTATCATGAAGATGGATAACAGAACTCCCATATTTAACAACCTGTTGTCACATGACCAACTGAACAATTGTCTGTTCTCTGATGAAGGCTTTGAGATGCGGTTGAAAGTAGTTTGACTATAGTCTGTTACTTCAAAAGAAATCTCAGAATCAAATGCCTCAAAATCTGGGCATGTAAAAAGCAAAAATTATCTGCATGCTTATGAAAAGGATATGTGTATTTGTACCTTGAATGAAGCCACACTTAGAGCCACCCATGAGAAAGAGAAATGAGAAATGAAACCTTAAATGCTTACTCCAACAATTTAGGGTTGCACTTTCAAAGCATTCAGGCACTGAAAAAAAAGAATAAAACAAATTTGTTGAACAGTGGCTGAGATGCCCTATTTTTTATAACCTACTGTGGGTCAAGCTTCAAAAATACTACATTTCACAACAAACTACTTTACCCATAATCCAGTTTCCATTATTCAATTCAATTCCATTAGTCTGTCCTGCTTGGTAAATGCCCATGTCTTTGTAATTCCAGGCCCCCAGTTTGTAACTCAAGCTTTTAAAATTTGTAGTCTCCAACCTCAAATTGAGATTTCAGGTGTTTCCTCATACTTGTCAAAACTCCATTAGTAGTAAATTGATCATTTAGTGAAAAACTTGCCCCTTTAAGAAATGAGACCTCACTAAAACTGATCACTAATATGGGTGGTATCATATTAAATGTCAGATTATTTTACTCATAGGTACCACATTAAACTACATATGTTACACATCAGTTTTGCAAATCATAAAAAGCACATCAATTATTTTCAAAGAAACTTTTAATGGTGGACAAATGTACAATTACATTAAATATATTTCAAAAATGTATAGCAGAAGCCCATTAGAGTCGTTCATATTGCTCTCTGTAATTAAATCTGAAATAATTATTCTGATGTCCTGCTGTCAAGTCAACAAAGGAGCTCAGAGAAGTGGGACAAGCATAGGGACAAGTAATGGCTGTCATTGATCACATGACACTTCTGTTTACGCTGCTACGACAACCAAACATTCAGCTTTCGAGTCCCGCCTCCATACCTCGCGCTGATTGGTCTGCGGGTACATATCGCTTTGTGAGTGGATGATGTATTGTCACTTTAAACAAGTTTGTATGCACACATAAAGCTATCCGGTTTGTTATGGACTTGAGTCATATCTCTAAAAGTATGTCAAAGTTGTTCTTCTTTTCTTATTCTTTTACCAGAAAGTGTCTACAAACATGATGGATTAGTTAAGTTTTCATTTGTCGGTGATGTCACGGCTATTTTCAAAATGTCGGACTTATTCAAAGCTAAATACAACGCCAGAGACACAGAACAACACAAAAGTCGTCTGTAAAAATTCAGCTGTCATCTATGTTTTAGTTGCTGTAGTTATTCGATGTTTAAAAAGCAATATTAACGCTGTAAGAGCCGGTAGTTAGTGTTTATAACTGTTTTGCTGTTTTCAAACTCCTGAAACCCAACTCATGCTAACCTAGTTAGCTGTTAGCTAACTAAACAAATAACGTTGAACTAATCGTATAATGCTTTAGTTAACGTTACGACAATGTGAATGTTTGTGTATTAATATGTAGGTTGTGGCTGATCTAACATTACCATAAGTATAACCACTTACATGACATTATAGTTAAAAACATACCTATTGCATTCTTTGTTTGTTTCCTTATAGCTAAATAGCAGGAGGTAGACACAGGTGGACACATTAACATTAGGACCTGCATAATATCCAGGTACCACTAATCTGCAATAAACATGTCTATATAAATGTTTAAATTTTCTCTTTAGTTGGCATCAGAGAGTTGATGGTATACCTCTCTTAACTCTGGGAATTAGATCTCGTTGGTCATATTGTTTTTTATTGGGTGCTATTGTTATCCTGCTCGTTTTATAGAGGGGATTACAGGAAAGTAAACATTAATCTAATTTATAGTGTATTATAATTCACTTTTGACATAACATTCACACAATTCTCAGACACTATGGTTATGTAAAAGCATAGGCATTGTATATTTTACAACACATCTCTCTTGATAGTTTTGCAGTTAACACAGTGCAAGGTAATACTTAAGAGTAGAATTTAGGTTAGAGTGGGAGAGTGGGATTTGGGTTAGACTTGTTTAATCAGCATCCCACAAGAACCAGGTTGCATTTCCATTTTTATTAACAACCCCCCCCCCCCCCC